>CAJQZM010038539.1:11442-70778 GCA_907164665.1 Colias nastes
CCGAGTAATCCCGAAGACGTGTTGTTTAACAATGTAATTCATCAGTGACCGGATTTTTTTTTGAAAACACGTGCGGTGATGTCGTGCCGATCACTTGATGTTTGTCCGGGAAGAAGCAGTTGAACAATTTCCATCCATTTCGGATTACATGTAAATGTAATGAATAGATCTGGCCGACCATAATGACGAACATAAGTCATTGCATCTTGCGCATATTCATGCATATGACGTGGGCTACCTGTGTATGTCGCTGGTAAAATAGTCAATCGGCCAACATTTTCTGCATCTCCTTCAGTGCTAATTGCATCTCGTAAATGGATATACTCTTCCGAACGCAATTTAGCTTGGTTCAATCGAATGAAATTCAGGCGCTCCGTTTCGATTTTAACGTACATGTCAACGCAATATTGTTGAAACAGTCGACGAAATCGCAACAAATAATTGTCAGAATTTATACGAATCATCAAACGATATGCGTAATAATTCATCGAACTAACTTTCTTGTTAGTTTCCTCACCTGAAACAAATACAGTAAAATAAATATTTTAGAAGATAAAATGTAAGAAAAGCTTTTTTTTTCAATTCTTTCTAAACCAACAACTAAAAGGGTTAACAACTTACAGCTACTCTCTACTAAATTATAAGTGACAACTTTTTTTGGGGACCAAAAGCAAAAATAAGATAATGTAGATAAAAAAAATACTATGATATTGATCCTTACCATTCAATGGATTAATCATTTTGATATTGAAGTGATATCCATCGTCTCCTTGCCAAAACATCAGCGGGTATTGCAACGCGTCATATGAACGGTGTGTTTCGTATATTTTTTGTAGTTGCCCAGTATTGCGTCGTGTATTGTACAATATCACGTGTTTCCATGTTTTCACCAACAATCAGGATTGCCACTTCATCGATTGTTGGAGCATTAAATGTTCGTGCGTGTGTTCCAGCTGGTCGTTTATCTGCTCTGATCACAACTTTATAGTCATCACTTGGCATGCGCTCTAACGCAGTCTTGAACAGCCTGACCAATGCATGATGTTCATGAAGTAGTTGCTGCAGGTCTTGGAGAATCGCTCTTTTCGTGGCTGTGTTGATCCCTTGACGCCGGTCAAGTTGTTCTTCCATATTACCCATGAAATATATTTTTAAGAATTTATGCTGTGCATCTTCCATAGGTTGCAATGATCCAATGCGATGGTAAATCTGGCCTTGAATCTGTAAAGTCGACGGCAAGTTTAGAGACAAATACGATGGTACATCTGGCCTTGAATATTACAAACTTCATTCCAAAAATATTTTACTATCTTTGAAAAAAAATGTTTAACATGAATTACCTTAAATGTCGGATTATATCCGTGCTCTTCGATAATTTCCGCCCCAAATGAAGTCATTTGAAAACAGACATTGTATTTTTGAGTATTCGCTAAAAAATGTTTTTATTCCGGTGTTTCACCACAAAGCAAGGAACGCAGTGGCTCTGGTGGGGGAACCAATAATGGCAATTTCACTTTACCACTAAGACAACACAAACCAGGTGTTTCTCCAGAAAACTTCAATGCGCCACAATGCTGGCAAACAACGTCCATTGCACCAATGCATACTAAACGACTATAGTCGATAGTGCAATCATATAGAAACGCTGCTCGATTCAAATCATTTTGAATATTAACCCTCTGTTGATCTGTACGATAAGCTCGACGATTTCTCATTTCTAACCTAGCCGTTTCACGGGCTGCCTCTCTTTGCGCTTGTGTTAGAGAAGCTCGAATTATGGCCCTTCTTTGCTCTATACTAACGCGGTGCACTTCTCGTGCAATTTCGCGTTCTTGATCAGATATTTGACTCGCAATGTTCCGTTGTCTAATTGCATTACGGCTTCGATGGGAAAGGTCAGATCTTCTTGGACGTGGCATTGTTATTAATAGTAATACTGAATATGTACTCGTACAAAACCACACAAAACAAAAAGCATAAACTAATATCACAATTTGTTGTAATCTGGTCGTTTGGTTCTCAACAAAATAATATTATTTGGTTCAAATCCATACAAAATCTCGAAAACAATTTTTGAATTACTTGTCAGATTTAGTTTATTTTTCCTAAAAAAACCAACGGCCATTCCATATAACGTTTTCCAACTATAAAAACTCATTTCAAACTCGGACACAATTACTTTAAAAATTATTTATAACTATTATAATGAATTTTTCATAACACAATGCATTTAAAACAGCTTTCAACTTTTGTAATTGATTTAAAAAAAATCACACAATAGATTAATCACGCTTTTAGATTATTTTACACAAAATACTTTTTTGAACGCATGAATGTCAAACATTATTTTCCGTATTTGACAGGATTGACAACTAATGATTGACATGTACGAAAATCAAAATTTTCGGAAAATATTTATTCATCTAGTTTTTGTTGTTTTTATGATTTATTCTTCTATTCTGGGCGGTGACAAATCCAACAAATCCAAAACCATGAAAATTGGTTCAGCAGATCTCGAGTTATAAGTGTTGGAACATACAGACTTTTTTTGTTGTTTTTATGATTTATTCTTCTATTCTGGGCGGTGACAAATCCAACAAATCCAAAACCATGAAAATTGGTTCAGCAGATCTCGAGTTATAAGTGTTGGAACATACAGACTTTCTTTTATATATATATAGATATATTTGTGACGTTTATTACGGTATGATGAATTGAAGATAATAATGACCATTTTAATGAAAACAACATTGAATAAAATAATTTTGGTTGAGATGATAATGAATATAATAAGGATTTTGAAACAATACATTGCTTTAAAACGTTATAAATGTTATGTTAATTTGTTTGTTTGACATAATTTATTAAATTTATTTTACATGATACGTTTGTTTTATTTACCCTCCAATAACATATAAAAATTACTAAACATTTTTTTTACTTTCAGTTACGTTTTTGAGATAAGATTTAAGGGTGATTTTGTTTGTGTATGTTAATAAAAATGGTTTTCAGTAAAAAAAGCGATTAAAACTCAACCTATTAAATTGTCCAAAAAGATGAAAATATGATATTTCATTCATTGAATCACTCACAGATTCATTATGGAATAAACTGAAAAGTACGTAAAGATAAAAAGGAATAAATTACCCAAATAGAAATATCCTACAAGTCAAATACGCCACAAAACAGGTGTTGCCAACATTTTCTCTCAATAAAATCTTTTAACGTTATTCGCTTTGAAAGAGTCAACAGGTGGTTCTTTTTATCAGTTTCAAAGAGATCGCTTTACTGTGATTCGAATGTGTCTATTGATACAGTTAAATGTTTTGGCAAAACATTTTTCGTAATTTTTTAGCACTTGGTATTTACGCTTCAATGAAGATTCATAATATCAGTTTTTTGTAGAGAAATGAATATAATAGAGTTGTAATAATTTCAAAATGAAAAACAAACGAAAAAATTTTAAAACTTGATTTAGTGTATAATATGTCGTCATAGAATGTGATAATAAGAAGTTTTAAACTATTTTAAAGTGCTTCATTAGAAGGGCCTCTTAAAATATTTAAATAATTTAACTATTGCTGAAGCAGTGGCCCAGTAACCCGCAGGTATAGTATTCCCTTTGAAGCAGTATGGTAAGTCTACTTAGACTGTTACAAGCGCCGTCACAAGCGACAAACAGTGCGCTAAACCTGTGTCAATCAACATGAAAGCTCACCGTTTATCTCCGAAAGGTGACAGGATACTGTTTGACCCACTACCAGAATAAATGAACATGCTAACTGACGTGTATAAAACAGTCAGTACCTAGGTTTTTTGTAGGCACATTCATTTTGTTTATTTTTTACTATTACCTACCTATATATTATCTTTAAATTTTACCTGTCTTCACATTATCTAAACAACTAGCTGTGCCCCGCGGTTTTACACGCATTGTTCCACTCCTGTTGGTCTGGAGCGTCATGATATATTATAGCCTTAGCCTTCTTCAATAAATGGGCTATCTAAAACCGAAAGAATATTTCAAATCGGACCAGTGGTTCCTGAGATTAGCGCGTTCAAACAAATAAACTTTTTAGCTTTATAATATTATTAGTATAGATTAAAAATAAATGTTCAGTGCAGTAGGTAACCAAGGAGGATACCACGACACTTTTAGTCACAGTTATTTAAAGTTCCTAGCCAACTCCCAACCTCCATTAAACAAACGCAGGTGAACAATGCATCAAAGTCTATAAATCTATACCGTAGCATAACGTCTGTAAGCCTTAAATCCAGTTGAGCGACAAAGTTGATTCAAGAGTCCAGCTCCAAGATTTAAGTGGTTGCCGTCGAAAATCCGTACTGTTTGGTTTGCCGCTCACTCGGTATCCCGCGTTCACTTGCTCAACTATAATGTCACGTTCCAGAATCTTATTCTCGAGAGAAACATTTATTAGTTTTCTCTCAAGTGCAACAAGTTGCTCTTTTGTTTTCGGTTGGCTGGAAAGTTGACTGGATTTCGTTGTTCATTGTTCTCAGTTAGATATGAGTTGAGCAAAAATGGATTTATTCGTTTTGTTCTATTTTAATAAAACATAAGTTAGAGTTGTGTTGAAATAGAAAGCTGAATTATAACAACGTAGCTGTATATTTATGGCTGAAGTAAATAATAATGTGTATTAACTAAACATATGGGAGCAGCTCTAAACAATTCCATTCAGGATCTATTTAAGAGCCTTGAAGACATTAACTATACACTCAAGAATAGCACCCGCCGTATTTACACGGTCATTAAGTATAAAGCGAACGTCTCTATTAAAGCGGAATTGATGAGTGTAAAGCGATCCCGTTTAAATGGCGGACGGGAGGATTCAATCTGGTACACGACATAAAAAGGCATTAAACTGGGCTTCAGACTGCTGCGCCTTCAATGTGCGCTACGGGTACACCACCGCGTTCATTGCTCATATGGATTTAGTGCGAATAAAATTGGGTATATGATATTAAAATCAAATCGTTGTTAGTGATATTTTAGTCTATGTTACGTGCTGAGTCATACTTTGCGATTTATGAATTTTGAATTTTCTATGCCAGATACTCACGTATGTGCTTTATATTGTTTAAAGTTTAGACGAACTTAAGTGTTGTTGATTCTTCATATAGTTATCATAGATACAATTTTCGGACGATTATCTAATAGTATTCATATAAGCACAAAAGATAAGAAGATAAGAACTACAATCAATTTATTCGTTCATAATAAAATTTAAACTTTAATAAGTGTACGTAGCTCTATAACAAAACGGTTATGAAGCAATAATAATACAATCTGATGCGAGCTACAGTTTGCATAATGCCGTCATAAAAGCGAACAATCCGCCGCAAATATTTAAAAGCTGTAAAGTGAACGTGCAAGGTGTAATGAGCTTACACAAACTTCGGCTCAACTATGTCCTAAATATGTGCGCAAAATACTTACGACGTATTGTGAACTAGTTGTGGTGTCGCTCCGTGAAATTTTCACAGATTATGTTGTTAATTTGTGTTTTAATTTTAGTGTTTATATTGTTTAAAAATTTTGTTGGATTATAAATGTTGAACGGAATTGATGTCTTTTTTATTGGTAATTTTTTTTCAAGGCTTTAATTTCCCTAATATTATTAGTTAATGTCCTATAAGTGCTTATTGTAAATAATATGTATGCTAATCATTGTATATTATAAAACTAATGATGCTAATGGTTCGTACATGTCAGTTAAAAACAATTTCAAGCCTTATTATAGATAAAAATGAATCGCAAAATGTGTTGGTAAGCGCATAACTCGAGAACGGCTGAACCGATTTCGATAATTCTTTTTTTATTATATTCCTTGAAGTACGAGGATGGTTCTTATGTAGAGAAAACGTAAACATGTACCACGGGCGAAGCCGGGGCGGACCGCTAGTTGTCCATAAAAGTTCAGAAATAAAAACTAATGTAATTGATATTGAATCTGGTTCAGTGTTCTTTTTAATCGCCATGTTTTTTGCCGGTTTTTGTAATTTATAATATTTAGTATAGTTTACATATTCAGTATACATACTGTATTATTATTAAAGACGGACGGACGGACATTAGTATTATTAAAGCGGACCTGGATAATTTCAGGTTTCCACTTTCACTGCAATGGAATATTTCATTTTAAAAACAACACAAATTAAAAAAATATATTTAAAAACGAACAATGCTCTTGTTTTTATACTCGAGTAGAGATATCGAATACTTAAACTCAATATTTTAAACTAGTATTTTGATTTCATAATAATAAATTGAATTATTTATTATTAAATAACTCAATTTAATAATAAATAATTATTAAATTGAACTATAACTATATACCTATCGTACGTAAAAATATCGAAGTATGAAAGTACATTATAACAGACAGTTGACAGTTAATAAATCGTGCCTAGTCTTAGTGAGCAAAGTTTACAATGGCCATGTCGGTCTCTGCCAGACAAATATTTTTCCATTTCCAACCCCTCCCGGCTCCCTCTAGGATTAAGCGTATTGTTTCCGTGCACTAAAATGTTTATGTGACAGTGTTTTTGAAAACCAATATTAACTTCACTATTTTGAGGCTTTACGGCTAATTTTTATAGCCGGGAATACCTTTATTTATGACATACATTATAATCGTTGAAAATGATATTGTTTATAAAACTTATTTTTATTTTTCTATTAACTTTTTCTTTAAAAGCATACCACAGTCTAATAAATGCAGGAAAATTTTAACATATTAAAATCTATCCTCTTACTTTACTGAAAGTATCTAAGTATAATTAATACTAGCTGTGCTCCGCGGTTTCACCCGCATTGCTCCGCTCCTGTTGGTCTTAGCGTGATGATAATATTATAGCCTGCCTTCCTCGATAAACGGGCTAACACCGAAAGAATTTTTCAAATTGGACCAGTAGTTCCTGAGATTAGCGCGTTCAAACAATCAAACAAAGATTTATTTACAAAAAGTATGAAATTTGAAATTATTAAAAATATAATACCTATACAAATTCTCTACATAGAGTTTATTACAAACAAAAACACCATAACAAATCCGTTAAAGTACGTAAAAAAACCGTATTTGTATAAAAATATATTGTTACTATATTCCACATTTCCCTACATCTTGAATCCTGAAGTGGTTTGAAGAGTTTCACGAGTGGCTTCGTTTCATCGCAGTGCATTAGCGCGTGAGACTGCCACAATGCGAAAGATATCGATCTACACAGCCCCGGAACCAGGGTTGGCGATTTGAACAAATATTCCTGGATATATTGCTATTTGAAAACTATTTAAGTATTTAGATTGAAGTTTATCTTTGAAAGAAATTGGCAAAGACTGATTTTCATTAGTCGTTAAATTGTTTTTAATTTACAAGGATATGTTTAACAATTCTTTTCTGTTATAAGTTGACTGTAATTATAAATTAGGGGCAGCCCTACGTAGAGGCCAGGTGTCCCCCGCGCAAACACGGCCCACTCCCGCGCCGCCCCGGGCCCTACATCAAACTGACGGAAATCCCATATTGCCCACATCGAAGACGGAAGCACAATTTTATAAGTTAAGGGATTTGTGTCAATATTTTACTAGGATAGCTCGCAATCCCACGTAACGTTTTGTCGACCGTCACGGGAGGACATTGTATTGCCAAAGCCGAGACGCGACGGCGGAACTTTATTAATTTCCGACTGAAAGCTAACAGCGGTACATTTGTTAATCGTTTTCAAGTTCTCCGACAAATTGTTAAGTAAGTATTTTTGTTAGGCCTCGTTGAAAATTCACAAGTGTATCGAGATTTATGGAATACATTTTAACGCTTCACGTCACAACCAAGAAAAATACAAAAATATGATCGTGAAGAAGGATAAAGTTTCACAGGGGAAGTTTGGATAGCTTTGTGATACGTAGCGACTCGAGTATTGTTATGATATATAGTAAAGTCAAACATGTGTAATGTGTTCTTTGTAAACGAAGCATGTTTTTATTACTCGTATAACTTTTTGGTTTCTGTGAAATTAAGAACACACTTTAACCGACGTTACTTTGCTTTACATATTAAATTAATTATGAGAATTATAATCTTATTGTAACCTTATGGTAACTATTTTTTATATAGTGTAATGGTTTAAGATCCGAACATAAGCCGATCTGCAACGGCGTGATAATAGAATGAGACCAATTTTATAATAAATTTAGTGTATTAAAAAATGTATTAAAAATGGGTTGACTGGGAAAATCCTGGACAGGACATTTTTAATGAATTAAAAAAAAAACATTTTTTTTGACAAACGGCTAGATTGGCAGGTATAAACAGGTATGTCGGTACCAGTTACTTTCACTTGATAGGATGATGAAAAAAAAATTATGTCAGCGCTGTTTTATTACAAAATTGTTTTATTATCTCGATACTGCAATTAATAAAAAATGAAAATAAAAGATTTTTCAATAATTAATTAAAAAATATCCTGTCCAGGATTTTCCCAGTCAACCCATTTTTAATACATTTTTTAATACACTAAATTTATTATAAAATTGGTCTCATTCTATTATCACGCCGTTGCAGATCGGCTTATGTTCGGATCTTAGACCATAAGAACATGCCTTAAAAAATGTATAATAGCAACCCGACGAAGGGATGGCTAAATATATTTTGGTATCGTGAAAATTACCATTTATAAAAACCGATAAAGACACCCACAACGACACGTCAATCTTGTTTACACCCGAACACATAATTTACACGTAAAAACATATGATAATTAAAACGTTCGCGGCTAATATAAATTAACAACGCCGTTGCGTCTACAAATTAAAGAGCAGTGCCGAGTGCGGCAATCTTTGATCGTCCGCTGCCTCCCTGCGGAGACGGGAAACAAAGTTAACTCCGTAACCGCGGCGGGCTTACTTCTTAAATTATTCTCCAAAAGATTTTCTAATTTGCTCCTCTCGCACTCCTTTACGAGCGGCGCAAGCACGAACGAGACCCTTCACGTAAGGACCTATTATAGGCCTAACGTCATCCCCCGAGAGTGCTTTATGGATCGTCTGTTACATGCTCATCTTTCGGTGACACCTTAACGGGCGAAAATGAACTTTAACACTCATTTATATGATTCAAAACGCGTAAACGTAAGTTGACACATGTTTATGCTTCCTGTATTCGCCCCGCGTGCGTCCTTTGGGTAATGTTACGTAATAGGCAGAGAGAAGCTGTGATTTTGTCAAAGGTAAGAAAATTGGTTACGTTACTGAGTAATTTCGGGTACCGACAGATATGTGAATTATGTTCGTGCGAATTAGACGTCGTTTCGCTTTACTTTATGTTTGGCACTCATTGCATAGTTGCTTTATTAAAACATTATTGCTAAGCAGTTGATAGTTCGATCACTAGTTCCATTAATAACTAGCAAATATAGTTCATAATCCTATAAAATATCAATATAGTTGCAAAACAATCATAGCATTTTTGCAGATGAAGTTTTTTTATAGCAACATCAAGAACCCTCAAAAGTCGCACTCCGGTGCGTGACCTAATTTAAGGGGACCTTATTTTGCTCACTTAATTTGCCGTATCTTTGTTTACATTGTGAATGAGGAACGTTTGTGGGGAAATTTTTATTTTTCTTACGCGAAACTTAATTGAGTCGGAGGAGCGACATTGCGATTCAGCGATAGCTACCTCAATAAACGTTTAATGTCGCTCTACGTCTTAGTAACTTTTCAGAGTTTTATGTCCGAAAAATTTACGCGAAGAACATTGTTCTGCGGCCTTTATTGCGGAGGAAGAATGCGCCCGCAGACTCCCGTAATTGAATGTAATTTCGTTAGCTTCTTTCGTTTACCGCTGTAAAATAAAATTTTACGTCTTATATTTTATTGTCACGAGCAACAATACCTGCGAGTTGCGACCGGGCTCGCACGCACGCCGCTCAAAGCCGTCGTAAAACGACACGAACTGAAATAATACGTAATAAATTAATTGTAATTTCGTATACGTCTATAGGCATAATGCGAAAGAGTGATGGTTATGTGGAGTATTTTCCCGTAAATTTTATCAGCTATAAAAACAGAACGATCCTCGTCCTACCCTGAAGTAGCTCGCACTTAAAAGTTTAATTAATTTGATCGAAGCGTATGACAGTGCACAAACTCAATTCAATTAGTAGGGCCGAAAGAGTAAATAGAGTTTTATTGATTTCAGCGTTATCGAAAAATAATAATAAACATTACTGAATTCCATTTAAATATTTATTGCATCGCATTTGCATGGAAGCGTTAAATCATTTTGGATAACTTTGAATAATATTTATCTGAGACTGGCTCTACGAAAATAATAATAAAGGTAATTTATGCTTTAATATTGTGTAAGTACACCTTTATTAAATATAGTTCTACTGTTTATTAAAAGATACATTGTGCATTATGTTCTATATTTGTAGTCTAACCAATCTTTAACTTGCTAGTTGCTGTTTATCGAAATAGGCTTTCCAAAATAAAGATAGAAAATTCGTTCTTTGTCATTTTTCGGCATAATCAAGTTTTTTGTCAGATCACAATAGTGGAAATCAATGGCATTATCATCAGCAGGACGACGTGACACTCGCACTCGTTTATCACAAGTCATGGCGTGTTGTAATAAGGCTTTTAAAATGCATTCGTTATGAAAATATAAATGGATGCCGGATATTTAAATTTAATCCAGAAAACTGATCGGCTCGTCGTTCTTGGGAACTCACGAAATATAGGTCTACATCGTAATTGAGTAATAACTACAGGTAATGTAATTTTCATATGAACGTGTATTATAGGGATTATACTTATGTAAGCAAGGGCAAACCCAAGCCTTGTTTGACGGACAGACAATAAACCTTCACGACTATTATGAATTTGTCAGGACGTATTGCTCATATGGTATTGATTAGGATTTGAAACAGAGGAATCCATGGTAAAGTTATCGCACGAATTGTTTAAATTTGTAATAAAGTCTGTTGTGGATATAATAGTATTTATTTCAATAAATCGCTCTTTTAAAAACTTATAACAGCTCTGAACCCTCGGGCATAGCATGATAACATAATTAATACCATATACCTCGGTGGCGAAACACGCTGAGCAATTTCTTTTAAAGATAATAGAAGTAATTTAAAACTAACCCTAGTGTAACTAGAAATTGTATTTTAATGAATTTTGTATTTTAATCACATTGAATTAAAATACCACTCAATCGCATAACCTAAACGAGCTAATCTAACTCTGAAATGTACAAATGAACATGAAATAAGGAATGTTTAGAATTAATTTCCATCGATAAAGGCAATTGCTTTAATAGCTCTCACATTTAGCTAATTATTGCATACCATTCTAACGCATACATATGTACTCCACTATTCAATTGTGGATAAACACAACATATGTACACGCAGCAGATTGCAGGACACTAATCACTGACCTCTATAACTATACGCTGGACAGGCTATTGCTGTCATTTTTTTGTGCCTATTTGAAAATCGCCATTTTGGCGCTGACGGCAGCAGTGAGGCCAGTGAGGGGGAATGGAACTAATACTTGTGATGTAAAACAAATGGTTTGTTATCGATAAAAACTTTTCTGATATCGACTACAATGATAGAAATAATATTACCGACACTATTTTTGATTCAGACTCAGATTATCCAGAAGTAAAACCTGTGTAAACAAAACGAAGCGACGAAATTTGTAATCTTATTAGTTCTCAGAACTTTCACCGGGGGCGCTTTGAATCGGCACAGCAAATAGCTGTCATTTTGTATGGGATAGCCAGTCCAGCGTATAGATAAAGAGGTCAGTGACACTAATACTCAGTTTAATTTCCGTAATACATACACAGTTATACATTTGTGTGCAACATCGGAATGCGTGGCAGTCGCAACGCTATGCGAACGCTTAACAAAATTACATCTGCGTACATGACCGGAATTATTTGATATTATTTAGGACTAATTGTAATTAGGTATTGATATTTGACCCTAAATCGCTGTTATGATTCCACAGTGACTCTCCCTACATTTATCAGGATGACTTTGTTTTTCAATATCGTTATATGCCTACCAGATATCGTATTTAGAATTTCCCTCAGGGATGATACCTTATAATGAGCCGAGAAAGAAACATTTTTCTCTCACAAATATCATTTGGATTCAGAAATAACGTAGCATATTTTATTAAAAATAATAAGCCACAAATAGAAGCTAAATTTAAATGTTATAAAATGGTAAGAATTTGAAGATACAAGGATTCAGAAAAATTTGTTGGGAAGTTTACTTTGTGAATTTTTTATTAAAGAAACGAAATCTTCAGAACGTGTGAGAGGCTCTGTAAATTTTCCAACTTAAAAAGGGATGTGAGAAGTTCTATTGTATGACAGTCACATTCGGCTGCCATATTTCATGCCGTCATTATTTCGCCTCACGCTTTGACTCTGGGGCTCTGAGCCGTTGTCATAGAAACAAGCGGATTTGGGGAAAATACGACAGACGTACAGATTATATCGCATAACACTGTATTAATAGTTTGTTTATTTTTATAATAACATCGAAACAATTTTTATTATGTTTAGTTAGAAAAAATACAATTGAAGTTTTAGGAAATCATTCAAAAAGTCAAAGAGAGCTTTTATTCATTTGTAATGTTTTAATACCTAATTTCAATAATTATATGTAATGGTAATCTTGGCAGAACTGCATCTTAAAAGCATTAACTAATTAGAAAAATCCCATTTCCATTTTTGTAGAGTCGAGTTGTAGAGTAACGTTTTTATAACCTATTCCTTATAAAAGCATTACTCTTATTACTGTTTAATATAAAAAAGCAAGTAAAACCTCAATTCTCTCTCAGATACTTTCAAATAAAACAGAAAACAAATCCACCTCATCACATTACAAACCAATTCCATTCGGAGCACTAAATAAATTAACACGCTATCCACTAAAACATTTAACCTGTGGCTAGAAAAAAAGCAATTAATTCAGGTGAAGTCAGTACAGTTGCAATATGTGTAGTCATTAATTTAATTCAAGGTACGTGCGGGTCTGAGACGAGGTTGTGCCTTAATTGAGATTTAAGAAGCCTGAGGGTGGGTTTTTGTTTGGGTGCAGCCCGCGGCGGGATCCTTAGCCTGTAAATGTACAAAGATTACCTTCGTCTTGTTCGCCTGTACATGTTCTTATATTTCGTATTGCGGGCAAACAGTTGTAACTTATATTCCCGGAGCCTGTACAAACGTTAATTGTAACGAGAAGTTAATTATTAATATTTCATTGGTTCTAACATTAAATACATATTTCAATATAATATTAAATTATACTCGTATATTCACCAAAAATATACCTATTTTACTATATTTCAGTTTACCTACAGCAAACCTCAAACATCGTTAAATAATAAACACAAGTTAAACATTATCTTCAATCGCATTAAGATCATAATGCTCACTTAAGAGGTTTTTGTAAAGCAAACCTAATATTTCATTCTCAAAGCGAACGGTATGACTTCATACAAAATTCGTTGTATCTAATTCGTAGCTTATCCTGCCATCTATAATCTCCCTCGCTTACCATCGAGATACCTTGGATACCTCCCTCCCCTCGGAGTCTCTTGCAGCCCTTGGATGTAAGCTTGACTTCATAATACCCTATTTGGTGTGTCTTTCTTTAGAAATACGTGCTCGTAATATTATGCATAATTAGGTTATTGATATATTTTCGATCAAGTTACATGCATGTTATGTTATGTAGATATCTACAAATGTTTGTCGAATGTGAGAATGTCAATAAGTTAACATAAGATCTAAGAATGAAAGTTCTATTTTTTTATAAACTACACAAGACCAAACAAATTCGTTTAGTAAAACAAACCCAATACTAGGATTTATTAATCTAAAATAACAAATTATATAACGATCTGATATAATACCCAATAACCGTAGAATTGGTTTTTGATATAAGTGTTGATCAGGTTATAATGTAGACGACTTGTTAATTACATCTAGATAAGTTTGAGCAAACACTTGGAGGTGGATATAATTACGATCGACTCCCCCGAGACGGTGTCGAATTCACTGGAGCGAGTAATAAATCTGTTGACAACCTTTAATTTGTTCCTCGAAAAATGCGTTAAAATATTGTGTTTCTTGCATGAATGGGATGTAGGAATGTTGGTTTATTGGATAAGTCGAATACGGTTGCTAATTTGGATTATCAAATGAAATTTAATTTTTGTTAATGGTATTTTTAAACGTAACGGTAAATATGTTACAGGATACAATATCTTTTGTGTCTTAATTTATTACGATGTCATCTTGATAGTAATAAAATTGTTATTAGCAAATTAGAACACTCAGACCTAGGTAGGTACTCTATATAAAACTAAAAGTATGTAGGTATGTGTATTGTGTATAATATAATTTTCTCTTCTTCTACATGTATCTTTCTGCATCATACATCAGACCATACGAGTCGGACAAGAGATAAAAATCGTTGAAATGTAAAGGAATTAAAGTGGGCATGTACAGAAGAGCCACCGTTTACAGCCTGCAGTAAAATACACGTGCATAGCGACCGGCGTCCGGTGCAAATTGTAGCCCTCCCTACGACATTAGGGTTGCCATGTCATACCCATTAAAGAACAGATTCCTAATTAGCATACCGTGTCTAGAGTGGTATTTGTAAAATACGAACTATTAATTGCACTTAATGAGCGATATCTAAAATTTTATTTGGGCTTTTTTTAGAAACCTATGAATGTACTTTCAATTTACAATTAGATATATAAATCCCGTATTACATACAAACTTAAATCGGATATTAAAATTAGATTTCATACTTCATAGCTAAATAAAAGATCACACAAAGATCATAGCACGTAAAATTATTACCCACAAAGTGACAGCCCTGTCGTCGAGACAGTGACCCCAAATTGTATATGGGACGATGTAATTTGTGCCCCACTGCCGGGACTGAGAGGAATTGCTTTTATTAACCCATTTACACCGTTATGTGTGGATCTACCAACAATGTTAAAGAATAAAGACTATTTTATGTGTTCCGTTTTTCATCCCTTAGACACACACTTTGGTATTGACTGTGTGTACAATCACTAATGATACAGAACGTGTAGAGATTTTAATCAAGCGGACAAATTAATAATAAAAATTGATATAATTATATCATCTACTTATACAATTGTACCAATCTTGGAAATAATTTCTAAGTGTTTGTCTAGATTTGGCACAATGAAAGCTCGTGAAAATTTTATTATTTTTTACTTACTATAACTATTTATCAAAATAGCAATTCCTCTAATAATTATTATCAATACTAAAACGACAATTATACAATTCAAGCATATAAGCCGATTTTAACTCACAAATGGAAAGCATTCAACAGTTGCAAACACCCAATTACTTACTATATTAATAAATTATCTGTGGTAATTGACCTAATTGCGGGTACACTAATGAAATGAATCGCTTTGCACGTCAGCTGACTAATGTACAGCTTCATTAAGCGGTCGTATTCCAGTGAAAACGATATCTAAGCTCAAAAGCGGAATGCCCATTAGCTTGGATTTCGTGGATTTAGCTCTCAAAGGTCGAATGAACAGCTTATTTGACTAGCCATTAAAATATGACCAGTTATATCGCTTGCTATTAGTAATTTCTTGGAAGGTCTATCTTATAAACTGTACCGTTACAATGTTAAATGATAACTGCATAAACAGGAAAGATAGTATCCATAGAAATCTAAATAACAAAACAATGATAGTATCCATATTATAACGAATGTGACACATGAGATTCTTTCAGAAAATAAAATGTCTTATTTAACAATATTATTGGTTAATTTCTGCCATAACTCATTAGAAATAAATTCTTATAGCTGCTACTGGATTAAAAAATATATCATATATCTATTTTTTAATATAAATGCTAAAAAACGAAATTCAATTCATATCTCAAGAGGGGTTGGTGGAAACTAAATAATATCTTAAAATGTGAAAGTTTCTTACAGAAGGCTGAATTCCCAGAAGATTTAACGGTTGGACCCTTGTATAAAGTTATTTTAAGCTATGACATGTCATACTACTTATTATATTTGGAACTGTGGTATTATTTGTTTTAGTTTTTATGCGCTTGTGTGAAAAATATAAACTTGTGTACTGGTTTTATGATTGTAAAATAACTGCTATCATTATGTTCCTGTAAAAAAATAACTGAAAACTCAGACCTTCATAAAAATCGACAAAAATAGAGTTATGAATTCTTGTATTTTGTTGTAAAACGTAACAATTATAGTTTTAGGTATTTTAGGTATTTCATACATTGCATTTTTCATACAAACAATGTAAGACGATGTACAATAACCCTATTTGCTGTTATTCTTTTGTATTGTTTTATTTGGTGTACAATAAAGAGTTTATTATTATTATTATTATTTTTTTTTAATGCTTTGCATTCACAGCTTATGATCAGCTGGTAATAATAGAATACACGGGCGTAAACCAAGTGTAAGCTATATAATTATATTTTTAAACTGGTTGTGTGTCATTCATTCTCTGTCTGAAGAAACTTGCGTACTATTCTACATGTATTTAATATTGCAGCTTTTTGTAATTGCATGTATGTATGTTTTGGTAAATGTAATAATTCTATGTATTTGTGAAGTTGAGTGGGTATAACACCTGTAGTGGAGAGTACTATGGGCACTATGATAACATTTTGCAGTTTCCACATTTTTGTAATTTCTTGTTTAAGTTCTGTGTATTTAGTAAGTTTTTCGGTTATGGTATTTGGGAGGTTGTGAGTATTGGGTACAGCTATATCTATTATTAGTGCATTTTTTTATGTTTATCAATGAGTGTAATATCAGGTCTGTTGTAATGTATGGTTTTGTCTGTTAAAATAGTTCTATCATAGTATAATTTATATGAGTTGTTTTCTAAAATGGTTTCTGGTATGTATATTATAATATGGTGTTTTATCGTACGAAATAAGTTTGTATTTTTGTGCTAATTTATGATGGATAATGTTATTATTAAGACATAATTTTTTTTCGCTATCAGATAAATTATATTTATTGCTATAGCTAAATATATTGCTCTCCCGATCTGAAGGAATTAACAAAAAAAATTACCTAAATGTAATATGGACAATTGGCAAACTGAATGTAAAATTCAAAACACTCACGAATTTTCATATGTTGATATATTTATTATTTATTTGGGAATACGGCATCAGGCATCTCACACAGAGTAGTAGAAAAATAACTCATCTCCGTCGACATATTGACTTTGCACGGGAAATGGACGAATCCTTTGGGGAATTGCACCAATAAATGTTCAACGGTGGATATTTTTTGACGTGTGCATGGAGGAAACTTTCTAAATTAATTTTGGTTAGAAGGTGTTTTTTAATATGTAGGAATATTATATTGACAAATTGAAGTTCATTCGGAATCCGAATATTTTTGAAAATTATTCTTGGAATATACGTCGCTCTACATATTATGAAGATTAACAATTTTTCAAGGATGTTGTAATATTCGCAACATGTTGTATTTTTGGCACAAAGTTACTATTTTAAATTTAAAACCTTCTTAAACAAAGAGGCTAATATAATGATAAATAATTATTGACATATTATTATCTAAAACCTATCTTTACTTATATTTTAAGTTTAAACCGATCACAATATTTACATGAACAATAACGACATCTAATCTATAAATAGACTCAGATTTTCCTCCTAAATTTAACGTGAACCCCATCTAAATATGATATTCGTAAGGCTCCGCTATCGCAATGCATTGTTTCGGTGGAAATCATCATAAAAGCAATCAGAGTAGCAACAATGGCTCGATACAAGCCCGTTTATTGTGGCTCGTTCACAAGAAATACTACTTTAACCGAAACGCAGATTTCAATAACAGTAGGGTTCATTGAATAGAGTTACCTCATAACATTTTTATTGAACAATAAGAGTTTTTCCGACAGGGGAGCGTAAACGGCCCGATATTGCCTATACTGAACGTTTATTTCATCTCTGATATACGATTAACTCGAATATTTTTGAATATTTAGAAGATTTTAGCTCATACTCGTACTTTAATAAAATTGCCAAATGAAAAAGTTTGAAGATATACTAATGTAGAGTCGAGAGATTTTATAAAGATAGTTTTTAATAACATAGTTAGTTATTTTTCTTATTTCGTTAAATGTTTATACTTTCTACATCTACAATGCAAATAAACCAGAAAGGTTTGAACATGTAAAAGAATACATAAATACTTTGCAAAACGATTTCGTCTCGCCCCAGCTCGTTCATGCTAAGTCACTTAGAAACTACGATTATTGAGTTTCCATAAACTCATATCTTATTCGATTGTATCAGTATTGTGTTATTGCGAAATATTATTGTGAACATTTTTATTCCATTGATAATGTATTTAAATATTCGTAATGTAAACCTAATCATAGACGATTTTAACTTTAAAAGTTAAGACACAAAGGAAAACCTCCGTTTGAACGGGGATATTTAATTGGGAATTTGCCCAACCTCTTGCAAACAGATCGTAAGACGTTCAAAAACATCTAAAAAGTTTTTAATCGCATCGCTCGCAAACAACTCATCAACCATTTAGGGTTTAATTCAGTTTACAAAGTGTTAACCGTAAAACCTTCTAAAAATGACGTATAAACTTTTATTCGTCTGATTAGGAGTGTCGCGCTATCGCTGCAGGGGGGAGATAAGTCAGTCGGCTTGTAAACTATTTCTATGTCAGCAGAAGTGCGCCGGCAAGTTTATGGTACGCCAGCCATAAAGCTGCTTCAGGTGATAAACCTCGTCTCGCGGTTTGTAAATTCAAGCTGCATTTTAACGAGTACTCTTTTGAATTATTTCACGGCTTTTAAACTTGCATTGCGAGCACCAGATTGCCGGTTTCTTTTACGACTTGCGGGCTCTTAATAAAATTGTGATGTTGCTTCGAATTTTTAAGTTACAACGTGATGAAGTGCTTCTGTTTTAATCCTTAAAAACTGTATTCGTTTGTAAATTTAAATGGAGTGGATACCAATCTGCTATATTAAATTTTCCAATAAATAAACTAGCGATGCATCAATACACTCGTCAACCCCAGACCGCCTTCACGACTGTATTACGAAATAGATTTTTATGCTTGTTGACTTTGTTTTCGAGTAGTTCATATTTCATTGTGAGCGGAGTACGGAAGGGTCCACGAAAATATAAGTAGTAAGTTTTGTCCTACTTCGCGGAGAAAAAATGAATTGTTCAGCTATAAGGGCATCTTATTGAGACGATAGATATTCTCAGCATTTTATTAAAAGGATTTAGTTAAGGGATGGCATTTTCATTATTCACGTAATGTAATTGGGTAGGCCTGTGGCGTAGTGGATGAACACTTCAGTGTATTTGATGAAATGTATAGAGCCAATTTTAAAAAATATAGGCATTATTACAACCTATGAAAGTGTACTCTTTACTATTATATTGTTTCCTTTTGAGGTTGAAAATTTCAAACTTAAATCGTAATTATTCCCTCTACAATATAGAGCTTACAATTCAGTTGATTATCACTTGAAAATTAAACGCAACCGCACGATTGTTGTCACACGAAACCAAATGACTAAGTAATTTATTGCTCTCATCGCGCTCAGGAAACATATCATGTCACAACTCAAATAAACACTCGACATAAGTGAATAAATGGGTAATTCGACACGACTTCCAATATACATCTTACCCTACTTCATTCCACTTGGAGAAAGTGGGGTAACTTCGGGATCCGATCAATCATCGACGTTCGCAGCGGTGATCGCGAACTCTTTCTTACATTTATTTAATGAGTTTGTAATAACTGATTGGCTTGATAAATTAATATAGATGAAATAAAATTGTACAACGATCACTTTTTCAAGTCTCTACTCTCTGTTCAGCAATATTTGTGCTGCATAATTAGGTCCAGTAGTATTACAATAATTATATTTGAAAATTTGAAACAAAAGTAACTACAATATAATCGCCAAACTGAATAAATCAAAATTGATTTATTATAAAAAAAACCTAGAGTCCTAGAGTAAAAAACAAGTAAATGATAATAAAAAAAATAAGAGATAAAAATTTAGAACGCCTACTCTCTGCGTAAAAACATATTTTGATAATTTCTTGTAGGAGCTTCTATTTTGTAAACAATATTTTCTAAATGTTTAAGTTTACGCTTATCTGCATAATTCATAACGAAAATATTTATCTAACAATGTTATTTTTTAGTTGCCTCTTCGTGATTTTGTAACCTATCTTTCCGAGGACTCATTATAAACGAGTCAGAGTTAATTAGTTCTTGTGTATAAATAATAAATGTGAAATTAAATTAAAGCTAGGTATTCTTAAAAATCTATGTGAATATAATATTTAATCTGAAGAAGAAATACCTGCTCCTCATTTTTTTACATAGTACCTATCTACAAGCGAACATATATACAGATAAATTAGGTACAGTTTTTACGCTGTTAACTGACCATAATTACTTTAATATTTTTCATTTTCAGCCATACAACCTTTATATTCAATTTGCACTATACCTACCATACCACCAATAAATAAATTTTAAACAATTTTTGTATTTTTGATTCCATTACGTATCCAATATAACAATAAACAATTGTATTTTTTAAATAATCGAAATTTAATCGTTAATAACACAAGGCTAAAAAAATAAACCAAATTTATAAATTTGGGATCTCTAAATGCACACAGTAAGCTTTCAGTCAGACTTAATGTTCCAAGCTTAACCAGACCTGAAATGCGTTGGCCTTAATCCACTTAGAATAACAACAGGGCTAATGTCTACCGCGGAATCTCCCGTTTCTTATTGTCTCGTGCCCCGAGGATTTGTTACCAATTTATTGTTCTGGCTTGTAGCGACTAGCGACTCAAAAATATTTTATTGTACTGTCTGAACGTCTTGTGGCTGAAATTAATCCAGCTAGCTGAGCTTACGTGCAAAAATTCTGATTTAAATTAAGCTTTGAAGTACCTATTACTTTGTTAGACTTATGTGCATAGTTAATACCAATTTTACCATACATCTATATACCACAGTATGTATTTAAAAGTTCGATATTAAAATGAATTTTATCCTCCATACAAACTTTCTCATTAGCTTCTTAAATCGGTTTGCGGAGGAACTTAGATAACGTTAATTTTGTAAAACAAAGCGTTCGGCATTTTGCGGCATTCCTCACAAAAAGTCCAGTGTGAGCGATCGCTACATCCGACCAACTTCGCCGACTGGTGTTCATTAGAACTTAGACTTGTATGAATTTTCATCAACTTTCCGACGTAATGAACACTAAAAGGAGGCAAGTTTGAGCGCTTCAAATTTTAATACCGGGGCGCCTCTTGCCGCGGACACGCTTACAAATTGGACGCGTGGAATCCGTAACAGAACCGAAAGTTAGAAATTCAATATCCGCTCCGGAGTAAACTTTGTATACTGTTTGTCTGGCTTTTGAACTGTCTTCATAATTATCGCCCTCGGATAGCATCGATATTAACTCCGTATGACAAACTAATGTTCTGCCGAAGTTTGAGATAAACACACGCAGATATACGAATGAATAAACGATTTTCGAGAAATGAATGTTAATGTAGAAACTTGGACAGTAGAGAACACGAAATGATATGGAAAATTGTGTGTGAGAATTATAATAACTGTATAATAAAAAGTGGATTTGAATTTAGACTATTAAACTTATTTTTGAACTCTTTCTATCAATTTCAACAAATTTGTATTAATTTCGAACCTCCGAGAAATCAAACGGCCTTAATTTTTGTTATAAAATGAGAAAATCTACTTTTGTAATATAAAGAAATGTAACGCCTTATTTTCCTTAATTCTCACTATAAAAGGAATCTAATCAGAAATACGAATCATGCGTAGGTGCACGTCAAAATATTATGCAGATCACCATTTCTACATAAATTAATACGGTTCTTGCATTTTAAAAATCTAATAATTTTAGGAAAAACTTTGCATATACTCTACTATTAAAATGTTTCTGTATGAATTGGTTTTATTTATACAATTTAACTTGTTTTGTTTGATTTTTCCATACAGAAATATTTCATTAAGTTAAACAAAACATGTCGAGACTTTTGTGATATCAAGTATATCAAATGAAACGACAAACCCACCGCAATAAGCAACACCTACGCGCAAACTTTTTATTTAAATAATATGGTATTTATTAATATTTGCGCCGGTCAAGTTTAGAGACAGAAACTTATTAAAAATTAAAATCATCAACCAATTTATATTGTTGCCCATATTATTTCTTTTTTCATACTTTCCATTTAACATTAACTAGGATGTTTAAAATTCAAGACTTTTCTCTGCTTTACTCATTTTCTATTGTTTAATAGACTAATTCTATGTCGTGAAATTTAACTTCTACATTCAGTATTCCAAAATTAGGTTATATTAACTCCTAACAGCTATACAATCAAAAATTTATAAGGTAGTTGGTTCTATTTCAAACAAAGGGAGAGTTCCGTTTGTTATAAAAAAATCAACCTTTTCCACCATATATCTATCTTATATCCAATATCCAAGCCCTACTCTCCTACATCGAAATGCGCGAGAATCGGGATATGCTCATATTATTTTTTTTTCTCTATTTGACATGACGTTAAAAACATACATTTCTAACTATACATAGCATGTGGGACAGTGTATAGCAAGTACCCGCATCGCCTTATCAGCGCGTGAGCCGACTCTCTAATGCGATCGATTCCCTTATCACCACTCAAAACTTTATGAAACTGCTGCCCCCTCTGATTATCTAGCGGTGTTACGATTAATAACGTACCTACAGTGTACTCAATTTTTGTATTGTTTCATTAAAGTTACGTCAGACTTTTTTGGTTTTAAGTGAAACCGTTTTGTAGATGAATATGTAGAGAAAAAATTTACTACTTTAATTTATGGATTTTTCTTTGTTTGGTATTACTATGAAAATAATATTCAAGGAAAAAAGAAATAGCCCGGCTCAAATATTATATTCAAATGAATTCAATAAATTTAAAGTAGCCGTAATCATCCGAATCTTGTTTTAACTACTCCAATTGACTTTAATTTGAAATCGTCATAACGTAGGTACCAAAGATTCAATAAAAATATATATTTTATAGATACACAAAGAAATTTAAACATTTGATAATCAAATTTTTACTATTTTAAGTTTCGTTCCGATTGTTAGTTTCAAATTTTATATGTTTCCTTACTCTACATTAAATTTTTATGAATGTAACTAGTAACTATATTATATACAATTTTATAAAGAACTTAAATAATTTATTGTAAATCGCTATGATTAGTATAGTTTAGGAACAATTTTAAGCTTTAAGAATTTTTCCTACAAACATTGTTTCACCAAAATCTTATTAATAACCATTTAAAATGAGTTTTAAACAACATCCCCTACAAAGAGTTTTTTAGACTTATTTATATAATTTGAAGCGCATTTTTTACACTTATAATAACCGGTATTGCTTAGATCCGTTGTAGCCGTATTTCTTTATTTCTTTCTATTAATAAAAAAAATATGGTTTTTAATGTACAAATTATACTTATTACAAATTTAAAACGAATTAAAGCCTGATTTAATGTTGCTTAAATAGCTTGAGATAATATATGTAGGTCATAAAAATTAAGAACAGAACAGAGAAATAACATTATTTAACCTACGCTATATATATTATATTAAATTTGCCGATTTCTGGTCCGATTTATGCAGCGTAACTACCTAATATCTTTTTATAAAACAGATAAAACCTAACCAAAAACCTACAACTCATTCAATAAAAATTCTATTAAGTTCTTACCACAAAAGAAAAATTAGAATAGTTTAAACCTTCTTTTTCCTCAATAAAATGAAATTTTCAGCGAGGAAAGCGAGAAAATTAATACAATAAGTCTCTCTAGGGTAATTAGTACAGAACGTCGGTATCAGCAGTGTTTATTAACTCTTAATAAAATTGTGGAGAGAAGCAGGCGGCGACTGTACCCGACGCCCGTAAAGCCTTGCAACCTGTTGCCGTCGGCACCGCCTTCCGCCCATTCCTACAAGTACTTACCGGTTTCGACGAATTTCCCACTTTTCCGCCTCACTCCGCTGAACTCTGCTGAAACTTACAAATAATTCTTACCTCGAAACCGGGAAGCTCGCATCTTTGACAGCAACTTTTTTAACACAAAAAATAATTACAGCAAAACAATGATAAAATTATTTTATTCTTCAATCTGATTATTTAGTAAAATAAACTCAAAATACAAAATCACACAAAATAAACGCTACGAAAAAACCAAATGCGAATGGAAAGAAACGAACGAAGAGTAAATGTATTTTAGCGCGTGCGGCGGCAGAGTTATCGCGGGTAGAGTGTTACTGTTGGGAAAGGGAAGTCGGGGAAGCCGGCTGCCGCCGCCGCGGCTGACTACAGAATGGTAGCGGGCTGAACGGCCACGGGCCCCACCCCTAACGCAGGCGCGCTCGGCACCCACCACCGCGCATGACCGACATCCTACCCGGAGTGGAAAAGTGACTCCTACATCGTAGATATACTAATATGTACTAAATAAATATTGCATTATATAACAATCGCTCATAATTTTTACACCGTTAGTTATTGTACCTCCTTTTCATGCCGTTCGTTACTAAACTCCTAACATTTTCTCTTCGTACACTCGTTTCTATTCATATTCTGCTGAAGTTACGCAATGCGAAATCACTATTTTATTAGATTGCGCCGCGTTGTTTTACGCTAACCACTGTGTTATAGAGCTCTCTGATTCCAGTGAAATAGCCGTTACGTAAAGAGGCGTCGTACCCTTTCGGTAGTGATTGAAACTTGGACATTATGGTATTATCGGATTCCGGGAAAACTCGCATCTCAAAAGAGTAGGCAATCCCGTGTTTATTGTATGCGTAATCAACGCTGTGGCCACACCACGGTTTCCCATTCATCTCGTAAATACTCATATTGGAAAACCATTGAAGACTGCCAGACCTTTGATTAACTTTTGCAGCAATTTCACCCGCTTTAGTTTGAACATGACTTGCGGGTGAGCTGCTTATACTTGCAAATGGGTACAATATTGAATGGCCATCGCGCCTAATTGACAAATAGGCTTTTAAATTTGGTTTGTACTTTGCGATGATACTGCTAATGAACATTGTTTCATTTTCTGATGCTGGCCCAGGGCCAGGATATTCAGAAGAAAATATATTTTCGGTGGACCGGCAACTGCTCCAAGAGTCGACAAAATTTCTACTGATATCCACCCCGAAAGTGAGGGCTTCTTGTAATGGAAACATATTCTTATTCCAAGGTTCTCGTTTCTGAAAGATAATAGATATGAGACTTAATTTTTTTATTACTGTGTGTTATATAAAGTACAGGTAAATAAATGATCCAAAAATTTATGAAAAATTAGTGCAAATAAAACTTTATTCTCACAGAAAAATTTGTCTTAATAACATACACATCTAACGTATTCCTGTCCATCTGGATTAGTACTGGGCAGGATGACCCAGGTCACCTTCTCCAACATATCCTCGTATTCTTCACAAGCAACTAGCTGTTCTATGACGTATAGAGCCAACATAACAGACTGGGAGCCGGCTCTTTGTCCTGCGTCTATCATAATTATGGGCTTTGTTTCTGGCGAATCTACCTCGTTTGTACTATTCAATACAACCTATGGAGGGTTATTTTATATTATATTGATAATCCTATAAAACTTACTACAAATTTACTTAGAGCATATTATTATAGTTTACTTTTTTTTAATTTTAAAGGAAGTGAGGAAAATATTCTTACCTCATAAAGTATTCTACTTTCATACGTTAAAGCGTCACTGCGTACATCAATAACATCACCACAAAACTGTTTAAGAGCTTTTAAGAAAATAGTCACCTAAAGAAAGAAAGTTAAGGTTATAATAGCGCACAATTTACTCAAAATTAAGTAGCACACATCCTTTGGTATAGACACTAAAGAGTACATATTAAATCTATACAAATCTTTACTGCCTCGGCACTGAAGAAAAAGAATTGATATTCGAGCCTTCCAACCACTATATAACTACTTATTATCCAAAAAAAACACTTTGCACCAAGATTCTCACCGTACTTGGTCCTATAGCTACGTTTTCAACACATGCATCTTCTTCTACATCAAGCAATTTGTTCAGCATTTCCGCATAGCATGAGCGTAATGACTTGCACCTAATATAATTCAAGTATTTTTTCATGTTTCTTTCTTTTTTAATTTGCTAATAAGTATTTGTCTCTAACTTTTTTGAATGTGTACTTACCCGCACTGAGCTGCTTTTATTAGATAAATGTTTCCTACAATAGAGAAACAACACTTATTAAAATGCGGATAAAACAATGCCATTAAGCTTAAGATAATAGAAGTAGACCTGTCAAGATAATAATTATTAAAACATTTTTCATGCTATTTGCTTTTGTTCTCATTTCAGTAAATGTAAGTGTAACTTTTACTGCCTGTAGAATATTATTGCGTATTGAATAAACGACCAGTAATAAAATACATGTGGAATATCAATAAAACAACAATAAAGTTTTTCGATTTTTCTTTTTATTTAGTTTAGCATATAGAGTCAATGGGCTGGGCCGGTTATTCTCTTTTTGTGCCTAGTAGGCGCGAATTCATTCTTTATTTGTGTAGCGAAGACCTTGAAACCTTCATAA
The DNA here is from genome assembly GCA_907164665.1 of Colias nastes. NCBI lineage: Eukaryota > Metazoa > Arthropoda > Insecta > Lepidoptera > Pieridae > Colias > Colias nastes. Next base: position 38,297 of record CAJQZM010038539.1, read on the forward strand.
TACTGAGGGAAAACTGTATGCAGGAGTCGTTCTGGGAATAAGAACTCATAACCATCTGTTAGTTCCATGGTATATGAATATGGGACACCGATAGCTCCAAACGCGAAGTCATCACTACCACCCGCAGCAGGATACCATTTACCAGCGCTCATTACCCTAAAAGGTTGTCCACCAGCATTTTCCACAGCATTCGAGACCATTCGTGCTAAAGAATCTAACTTCTGCCATTCCTTAGGCAGAAAATCTCCGGTGTATCCCCAAGGATACACAAGATATTGTCCATAGCTGTGCAAGGACACGTATAGCTTTATCCTTTTCCCGTATTCCATCATAACGTTACGGACCATTTGCGTCTCTGGCTCGGAAAAGGGTTTGGGTCCGGCGTATGTTTCCTGGTCGCAAGGGTTCTTAGAGACCCCGCTGACCGCCCACTTGTAACCATAGTTGCGGTTGCCATCGACACCGAAACAGCCGTACACCGTGTTTTTGGAACGCGTTTTTCTCCAGAGACGATTCTGGAAAAAATATTTCCGTTATGTAACCATTCTGTATAGATACGAGATTTTATCCTTATCCTTTTTTTTCAACTTCAATGCGGTAGTAAAATGACCATAATTTTTATCCAAATAATCTCCTAGTCTTTAAATTCTATTAAGTACATGTCGCAGCCAACTAGTCTTATCATCCATTGAATCAAAAGCCTGAATATCATTTAGTCAGTTCATTAAACATCGCTGCTTAATAAAAAGCCTAGGCTAGGCCTTAATGAAATAGCTATTTTACTATCATCCCAACACATAGACCACTTTCCCGTACTTACCACTTTATTAGCGCGCGTATACTCATAACCATCAGGGTTGACCACGGGCAGTATGTACCAGTCGACGCCAGCGAGGTCCCGCCGCGCGTCCGGGTCGTTGACCAGCCGGTGCACGAGGTACATCGCCATCGCGGGCGCTACCCACTCGCGGGCGTGGATACCTGAAGTATTTGTAGGGAAAATCAAGTATTTTTTGGCAAATTTCCAAGAATTTAAAACAATTTCTTTTTTATGTAGACCATATTTAGTCGTTTAGTCCGTTTTGAACCGAGTTCAAAAAGGACGAGGTTTGTATATTTTTTAACGCTAGTGTTTAGGTATACTTACATCGCAGTTGAAATCCATTACTTATCTGTTTATTTTTTAATGTTAAGGTTAAGGGTTTACTAAATAAATAAATAATATCTTAGACAATAGAAGGATATAATTAAGTAGATAGGATCTAAACAATTTACTGACATTTTTTACATGCAATTTTAACTTATTAGTTATTATAGTTATATATATATTATTGCTAGTAACTAATTAATAGAAAAAGGACTTAATTCAGTAGTATTATGATATAATTTATTAGAATTATAATAAAATATTGAATTACCAGCATCAATGAAAATAATGGGATTGCCTGCTTTCGGATTTGAGGAAATTTTGACGAGTCTCACTCTCCGCCTTTGGTAGCTCTCTCCCAGTGTTTGCATGCTTATTAATTCTGGGTGTCGTTTTGTTAACATATCTAAATGTTCTTGCATCTGAGAAAAAATGAATAAAATATTACTATTTGAACCGGTGAAGGTATATGGAAAAAGAAGGTACTATGCCTTAGATATTAAGGATTATACTATACTATAGTAAGGACTTACAAACCCTAATCACTATTCGACATTATACCTAGGTATATTTTACGAGCTAAGTAATAAATAGAGGCATTTTTATAATAACCGTGCATAGAGTACAAGTATGAACATAGAATTTCTATGTGCATAGTTTCAAATGATAATGTTAACCTTGCTTACTTGGTCTATGATACATATTACTTCTATAATAGTAGGTATATTTTAAATACATAATCTTTTTATTTTATCAACAGACATACTTATCTACTAACTACAATGATTTAGGCGTACTCGTGTACGTAATGAATTTTTTGCCATTATCACAAAGGAGTAATTTTAAAATTGGATAAGCGTGACAACAAATTCAATAGGCTTATTGAATTCATTTATGAATGAGAACCGTTACTTGGAAGTATAATAATAACTTACAGCGGCATATGAGTGATATTCAAATACATCGAAGCCTCGCAAGATTCTTCTCCTTGGAGTTCTTTCTGCTGGATCGAATGTCCTGAAATACAATAGTTTCAAAAACACTTATAATATGAAACTAATAAAAATATAATAAATTATTCATTCATCTAAAATATTTCAATATCCATTGATTTAGGAAGTATTTAAAAATAATTGTAGGTATGTAATAATAATTTTTGTGTATTCATTTTCTATCAAGAAGACAAAAGATATGCATAGTCACCACATTCTTTCTTTGTATTCATCTCTACCTCTATTTCTAATAGGGTAAAAGTGGGATAGATGCCCCACTTTTTGAAATAGCCTCATAATTTTAAAAACATGAATCTTATACGAACACTTTGTATGAATATAGCTAGGTTAATTATCTGTTTTGAATTACTATATATATTTTTTATCCTATCATTTATAGATAATGTGTAATAAATATTTTTGTAGAACACCTTTTTTGAGGATAGATGCCTACCTAGTTGGATAGTTGCCCCACCATGAAAATACTAAGGAGGATAGATGCCTGCAGAGTGGGATAGATGCCTTACATACTCTATAAACGCGAAATCTAATAAAATTTATATGATAAACCAGCAAATGTCATGTTAACATAGTTGTTCTGTTGTCCAAGAATATACTTGCGCTCGCACTCCTTCTTTTCTTTTGTATTTTCGTGGCGTGGTTCTCCTACAATCAGTATAAGGGCAGATCATTAATAAGTAAGTATACATAACAAAAAAAGCAAATTAAACGAGTAAAATCGGTTAACATAGAGAAAACCTCTGACGCAATCAGGTAAAAATATAAACAGTACCTGTGATTATCGATAATAACATGTACATATGTATTGAGGGATAGATGCCCTTAGAGGCCCCTAAGGGCATCTATCCCTCGAAAAAAAAGGGGCAACTATACTTTTTGATAAGGATAGCTGCCCCAGTATTTTTTTTATTAAATAAAAACAAAAGAGCCACTATTTTCACTTAGATTTGTACTTAATGAACCAGTGTATAGACATAATAAGAAATATAGTGAAATTTATTAATACTTATAAAGTTATGAAAAGGCAAATATCAACCTTTTTAAATTTTAACATGTTCGTGAAGTTCGCCGCGGATATTATAACACGCACTAGCGAAACACGTCTTCACCAAACAACAGCTCATGCGTACCCGAGGTGCGGGGTGATAGGAGCTCCTATTTAAATCATTAATTCGTAGTCACGACTCTGGGAAGTGAGGTTTTTTGAAAATGAGGCATCTATCCCGGTGCGGCATCTATCCCACTTTTACCCTATTTAAAATATACATACCTGCCATAATTTTCCTTCACGTCAAATGTTATACCATTTTCATGGGCTATATCTCGTATAAATGCCAACTGATTTGGAGGCACCAAAATATCGGTGGTATCATTGAAGCTCCTACTTTTTTTGAGAATTTCTATGCCCTCTATACTCTTCTCTAAGTTATTTAATATGTCAATTTCTTTACTGGCTTTAGGGTATAGTCGTAAGAGTAAGTAACTGTAAGGAAAAATGATTATTATTTCATACTTTTTTTATGTTATTTTCCACTAACAAGAGAACAGTTAGATTCATAGGACAATTATAAAATTTTAACTTACTCGTCGTATTTGTTATTTTCGTTGCCGTCGACTTGCCAGCATAATAAATAAATACCTAAAACAAATAACACACATATTTTCATTTCACACATATTAAGAGCTATCATTGATATTTTTTGTTGTCACATTATTAAATTACATTTCGATCATTTTTCGCTTTTTAAATTCTCATATGTTTATAAATAACTCAAATTACATATTTATATAATCGACGGCAGAATTAAATGTGGATGGTCTATACAGTACCCAGACAGCTTTTAAAAAACGTCTCCCGAATCAATTGTGAGCGGGGAAAATTACTTAGAAAATGTCTATTTAAATAGAAAGAGCCACGCAACCATTAAGAGCGGCTACAGAATGCTTGACTTAAACTTCCAAGGGCAGATTATTTCCGTGGGACAATTCTTTAATTTGTGGTGACATTTATCGTGTTTCCTTGGCATCGAGTAATTGATCTCGGCTCACAACGGCCAGATTTCCTATCTGGCTTCATGTACCAATTGATATCATTAGAGTCGCTCTTTGATCGCAAATTGAATGCTTGATAATTTGATTTTAATAAAGTTGGAATTTTTCGATTGAAATTAGCTGCAGTGGGCGAGGAAGCCCAGCCAGTTATGCTTTGATGAGATATTACGATGTTGGCTTATTTGATTGCGTTCGGAATTGTATTTACAGCAATAAATTTATATTAGAGTCTTAATTATCTGTAGCATTTGAGCTTCTTCTAATTCTCTGTAATTAAATCGTGAACTTAACAAGTGTATAAATGTGTACAAATTTGTTTCTACAGGGTGTCCCACCGTTGGTATACTAAGCTCAAAGGAGTATATAGTTTTGCATATGCTGAGTACGTAAAAAATACTTATAAAATTCCAGACGCATTTTTTTTTCAAATAGATGAATTCTTAAAACTCTATGTGTACACCCCTAACAAGCAACCCCCCCTATTTTGCCACCCGCACGTGAGCTATCGTTTAAGATTATGTTGAAGACAAAATGCTCACATTAGCGAAGCCGTATATGCCGGCTGCGCGAAGCTAGAGAAGAAAACATGGATTTGGAGAAAAAAAATAGGATTTTTTTTGACTTAATTTTGTTGTTTAACTATTTTTAACGTGATCAGTGTATGCAAAACTACAACCCCCTTCGCGCTTAGTATACCAATAGTGGGACACCCTGTATATCTTTGTTCATTTGATTGGCTAAAACTTAGATTTTTTTTCCACGATTGTGTAATTTCACATATACTTAGAGTCGGAGTGAGTACCTCCATACCTCATGCCTCTCTTTGCCTCCATACGTGGAAATTTAAAGACAATAGAAGAAACGCACGTGTACTTGAACTTCCTTGTATTAGGAGCTGGCACATATTTCAGCGATCGCTTTAAGTTCACAACACGGTAACGTGGCTATTCCTTATCACCCTGGAAGCATTAATTTGTGCTCTTGTTTTTCTTAATTCTTGCAATTATTTTTTTGTAAATAAAATATTTAGCTTTAAGTTTATGTTTGCACGAGTACGTTATCAGCTTGTTATCTGTACTTGCGGGCAGCGGAGCGTCATAAGACGCATTGGATACAATCGTGATTTGCGATACCATGTGCAAGACGTAAAAAATGCATGCTTCTTTATTTTTTAATACAATTACGTTTTTTTCCTAAATATTTTTACCTATTACCTTTCTGACCTTTCGTTATGGGAATTGAAGAACTAGGTTTTTTTGAAAATCGTACTTTACTTACCTATTTACCTACTAACTTACATTTATTATTACTTACAGTATTAAATTATTTTTAGTTGTGAAGTACATAATAATGTTTCAGGCTTCAGCTTTATTTGTTGTAGAGCCTGTACTGCGAACTAAAAATATTTCCGTTTGGAATTATTTCATACATAATTAGTTAAATTGTGTATGAAATAATCAGAACCAAATATATTAAATTTAATGCATAATATTTAGAATTGCAAAGGATAATACATTATGTTGCACTTTAAAATAAAAAAATACTGCTGATAATTACATAACGCGCAGTACTAAAATATAATTGGGTGTACGAAGTTTTCTGCACGATTGATTGAGACGCTCATGCAAATCACAATAATTAACATGAATACAATCATTTTCGGGAAATATTTTTCAATTTCCTTTATTTCCGTGTTTTGGTTAAAATAGTCGCAATTAAAACCTTAAAATTATTCTATACAATTTGCTATTTTACATTGTCTATTTTCATCATATTCAGGCATTCACGTTAGATTAAATTTGATTTTAAGATTAGGTTTTACAATACCAAGCCCGATTCAATCTTCTAGAATAGATATATATAGAGATATTTTGAATATTCAATTTCAATATGTAATTTAGTTTGTGCGACTACGAGTACATTTAGGACGTAGGACGCAATGATAGGTATTCACAAAATATTCATAACGGACTGTAGTCGGAGTCGCAATAACATGCTGCTCAATCTCGCTGGAAGAAATTTCATAAAGTGAAAATCGTATCTGGAACTTGTTCGAATGGAAAATTAAAAGGTGAAGCCGGATATCTGAAATACATTTGCATTGCTATGAATATCGTATTTGGTGATATAACAATGGACTTGCTCGATATATTCTGTTGAAATTGCGTTGTTGAGTCGGGATACGAGTTTATTTGTTTGTAAGTAATATTTGTCAATATATTGTGTTTGAATACAATTTTGAATTTGTCAAAAAATATACGAAATTTTGTTATAAGAAAACGAATCTATCGTGCTGTGTTGAAAATATATTTATATGCAACGGTTTGCAAAAAATCGGACATAGGTTTTGAAAGTACTGAAAAAAACATCAAAACATATATTGTTTTACACCTAATTTATATAGGACTAGCTTCCGCCCACGACTTTGTACGTGCATCCCCGTTTTTCCCCGTTCCCGCAAGAATTTCGGGAAGTCCTTTCTTAGCGGATGCCTACGTCCTAACATCTACCTGCATGCCAAATTTCAGCCCGATACGTCCAGTGGTTTGGGCTGTGCGTTGATAGATCACTATATCAGTTACCTTTGAGTTTTATATATATATAGATATATTTTGAAAATCTTATGATCCCTTAAATTTATTAAGAGAAACTTTAAAGTTTAAATTAACAAAGAAAGTAGTTAAGGCTAAAATGTAGGCTTTAATATATTTGATTTGCACGTGATCAGCGAAACCAGTGCGGCCAGTGATAGCGAGTGGTTCCGATTTCACGACCATTTCTATACTATATAGGTAGGTTTATGTTAAACATATCCGCATCATCTTGAATTAAAAATTAGGTTTTTGTAAAAAATTACTGCACAAATTCTCACGCTTTTTATTGCCTTATTGCTTTGTTAATTAAAAATTAATTGGAAAAAAATATTTATCGAAACTTACCAAATATGAAAAGTATCCCTCGTGCCATTTTGTGATTATTAAACTTCACGAGCACTATATTTTGTTATTAATATTAATTATTTTATTAAACTTTCCATGTAGAGCGCTCCGTGCGCTCTCACCACCGTTTGGGCGCGAACTGCGTCCTGCGCATACGCAGCGCGGATTAATCGGAGAAAGATTTAGGCCTGATACACAATGGGCTTAGGATAGCTGACACAATGAACCTTGTTTAGAAAGCTCTCTGTAAAAGCTTAAGAGAAGAGCTTCTATTTCATATGATGGTGTTAAATAAAATGCAGCTATTTCTAAGAAAATTATTGTTAAACTTTGTATAAAATATATATAAGAGACAATATTATTTTCCGTAGGAAATTGATGTGCCTAATATACTTTATATCGTGATCAATAAGCACTTTGTGCAGTTAATATAAATTATTTCGTCTTTAATATACAGAATAGTGTTTAAGTAAATAGGTAGAGAAAAAAGAAATAACTTTAATGGTAAATGCTAGTCTTGTAAAATATTACCTACACACATGTAAATAAGTATGTGTAAAATAAAAGTTAATAAAAACGTGTTAAAAAGATGTTAGTCGCATCGCGAAGTAAAGTAAAATTGCATCGCGATCGTCGAGCAAACATAAACATGGGGAAGAAGGTAAAGGACCTTTTTTAGTTCCAAATGAATTTCAGAAGAATTAAAAATGTATATTTAATATTTGAACTTCACTCCTCCTTTTGTTATTATTATATCATATCTAAGATTTTCCTTGTAAGGAAGATTAAAATTTTATCGCTGTTCTTAATACGGTTCCAAAAATTCACTTATAAACAAAAACAAATGAAACCTTTTAAGGAGGCTAAGATCCTTAAATGTTGCGGTAACTACTTGGTAAGTTCGATATCGAAAATACACAAGACCTAGTAAAACCACCATGCAATAAGGGACACGTATACACATAGAATACAGATATTCTTAAAGTGCCTTCACTTGATTAAAACCATACAAATGTATAAGTAGATGGTGCATGACTCTCGCCGGCTTACAATACGGTACTTCTAAAACTCCTATGAGAACTAGGACAAACTGCTAATCAGATGTAGAGCAACGAACGTTGTTTATTCTCATAACTATTCTATAAGCGAGGCATTAATCACCGAAGAACCTGAATGCTTGGTAATGATCGCATCTTTTAGAAAATAATGAATTGAACTGACGCAGCCACCCACACCTGTAATGTTACTTGGCTCAAATTGTTAATGGCTTTAAGTTCCGTAGGTATTAACATTTTTATTATAACGTACAAGAATTTATACCGTAAAATCACTTTATAAAACTAGCCCACACCCTCAGATCCTTTCTGTTACATGACGTGCAAATATGTTTATAGAAAATTAATAAAATGCAATACATATACCCATACTTGTTCTAATGCAAATCGATTTAGAAGATGAACTTATTGACACATTTTTTCTACGACATAAATAAGTACCTAAGACTAGTAGAAAGTATACAATAGTGTTCTTAAAAGTTATACAGTTCTGATTTCAAGCAAGATAAAAAGGCAAATATATTTCAAAGGGATCTCTAATAACGGCGCCTCATTGTTAGGTCTCCGAGAGAGGGCAGGTCCCGCTACATCCTTACATTTTAAAATTAAATTAGCTCCGAAGAAACCAGTTCCAACAACCTTTATGATATCGATGCGGGTCAGAAACCTGATGTTGTTGCAGAAAGCATTTGAATTGCTGCGTATAATGCCTTATACTTATATACTGTTTGCAATTACTTTAAATGATATTTCCATATACCTTTTCCTTGTACTAATTACTAATCCTGCTATCCATATACCGTTACCAAATGCAATCTTTTATACTGATGCATAAAAATTAAAACAAACACTGCTCTTAATGGAATCACCTCATGTAACATATCCTTAAGTGTAACCCAGATCCTCACGTGATATGTTTGAGAATGACGAAATAATATTTAGAGACCTCAAAACGTTTACTTTCTTCATTTCTCTTAACTTTGTTTATATGCACAACCAGTCGCTGCAACAATAAATCTGACACACTTCTAGGACGTACAAAATGTCATATATAATATACATTGACAGTCATATTTGAATTGCACTAGAACTCTATATATAAAAACCAGTATTGGATAACAATCAGCAGTAGTTTGCCGAGTTCAAACGGTGACTCAAACAAATAGAGAAAGTGCCATAATATTCGCCAAATGTGAATGCTTTTGTTTTCATCTATACGACGTAACGCAAAACAAATATATTTCAAAACATAATTATAAAACTAGTTTTTTTCTCTGTATTTATTTATTTAGACGTAAAAGCCCACTCAAATAATGAACATCTTTCATATTTTAAGCTCCTTACAGAATCAAACGATATTATTCAAATCCGCTAAGCGAATCATCAATAATTAAAATCGTACAAGTGACAGAGAATATAGAGTTCAATAATATTTTATGAAAATAAAAGAACTGCTCCCACTGAGTCATCGTTTGATCGCTGGCAATTGCTGTCTCCAATTAAGTATCCTACATTCAATTCACATTTTATTGGCTTCGATACATTCGTATTACACTTGATTGAATTTCTCAGTTATATCAACCAATTACACAAATTTAATTAATTAACTTGCCTCTTTTTACGTTTGTAATCAGAAAAATAAGTATTTCTCTTTGGAACGTATAAAAATGAAAATAATAAAATAAAAATGTTTGATTAAATCTTCCCTTGAAGTCGTATTACTTTACAGAGCCCGAAATCAATTCAAATACTTATTGGATGGAAAACAAGCGTGTGGGTGATCAACCCAAAAGTCTTTACATAAGAAGGTATTTTATATAGAAGCATTAGGTATTATATACAAAGGTATTCGGGGATTTTTTAAGCTACTTTTTTCTACAAAACCTACGAACTTTCTTTCACGCAAAACTGCTGATTGAGTCTGTTTAAAATTTGGGACAGAGATAGATTATTGTGTAGATACCATAGAACTTAGGGCTTTTTTTTTTGGTATGACGCGAGTGAAAACGCGGTTTGAAGTTAGTGCGAAATAAAAACTCATTTACCGTTAGATAATTATGATAACGCGCAAATGCGTTACGGTAAACTGGAGGTTGCTAGAATGCATATGAACTATGTATCTATAGGTACTATTGCTTATTCGAATTCTTAGTCATTCCATGAACATGGATGTAAAAATTAGATTCCATATACAAGAATGAAAAAAAAAGAAAAATATAATAAGACAAAAAATTGGGAAACTTAAAACGTTGCTTTTGGATTTCTGTATATTTAAATATGTATAATCAAAATACCTGTTACAGAAAACAGTTTATTTCTTATCATTTTCACTGGTATGTGAATACTTCCATATACTCTTGAATATGACATCTATGACTCGACTCCATACTTCGTTGAGAGATGAAAGGCTGTATGTTTCATCTGTGTCCATATAATAATCGTCGTATATTTGCATCACTAGCTCTAAAGCGTATGGGATACCATATACCTGGAAAATATTTTTTTTTATTGGAAGTAACTATAACCGTATAATATGTATGTTGAAGATTATAATAAAAGGTTTTTTGTAAAGTATAAATCAGCAACTTCGATTCGAATTCAAAACAATGATAATTACTACTGTTATAGTTAAAAAGGTGTCAATTGTTAATGTTATTTATTATGTGGCTAAATACACAAATTATAGGACAAGTGCAGTCGAACTGTTGATTTTTCGACATGTCGGTTTCATCGCGATGTTTCCTTCCCCCTTTCGAACAGTGGTGATTTCAGATTTGTAAAAGTGCAGATAAATAAAAAAAAAAATATTTTTTGCACCCTCAACCGGTATAGAATCTCTAAGTCCGAGGACCTAACCACTGAACCACTGTGCTCACACATGCATGAATATCGCATACCTATTATTAAACTAATTACCGTGGAAGCGTAATCGACACTTGTCCCAAACACCTTCCCGTACCAACTATGCAACGTGTCCACTGTAACTGACAGTGTTTGAAAGCTAGCGTTCCGCATGGCTTCGTCTATTTCACCTCGCAAATCTATATATTTGTCATCATCTGTCTGTACTTCGGTATAGCCTTTGGGATAGAGGACAGCTTCTCCCTGAATATATTAATATTTTACTAGAAATTTAGCCGCTGCTAATTTAAATGTTACTTGTTAAATTTTTTAGATATAGGCCAACATTTTTCAAACAGACAAATAATCAGTTTTAGGAGGAATGGTGAATTTTTATCAGTTCAAATTGTTGTTATTGAAGGCGAAGAAGCTAAAGACACTGTTAGCAATATAATTGATATTGTTGCCTCTTTAGTTTTATTATATTCTAACCATTTTAGTCTCTATAGATGATTGTTTTATAACATTCAGATTTACGTAAATATATCATGTGATATCTTTTACATAATAAAAGCATGCGTTTACATCAGAATGACGCACTGGACAAAAGCCTTATTATATCAGGTAACTAGTAGAAAAATACAATTCAATACTGTATAATAAACAATAGAAACAGAGAAATACAAACTTTATAGCTTTTAGCATTATACGATCCAGCGTGCACGTTGATATAGGCGATGATTTTGTGACTATATTTATGAAGGACATCTCTAATAGCTTTGGATTCTGCTTCTGTAAAGGGAGCAGCACCAGGGTACTGTTGGCTACAGGAGGATATTGTGTTAGAAGCGTTCCAGGCAACGTTGAAATTGCGATCTACATTCACTCCTGGACACGCGTTTTGGGGGGACATGTTTTTGGTCCACAGTTGATCCTAAAATTAATTTATGATTTTGATTGTCTAATATTAATCTTAACACTAATAAAAAATTAGCGTAGTTAACGTTAGTAATTTAGATTATAATATTATGCCTACACTAATTTTTTATTAGTGTAGGCATATTATAATCTAAATTATGAAAAAAAAAATAACTACGATATACATCACCGCGATACGTGAAGACGGTAATTTAAGTGACGATTCTCTGCTTTATACCAACTTATAGATTAGCTACTAATACTATTGTTATCATTATAAAATAAAATAAAACACATACACGTAGAGCAGTATCAAAACCATCTGGATTAGCCAGAGGAATGACATATATATCAAAGTATTCCATGTGTTTCAGATAATACGATAGCAGTTTCGAAAACTCCGAGTCCACTGACAAACACTGTATATGTGATATCCCCATAACATTTAATCCGTGAACGATAAATACGATTTTCTTTTGCGGAGGTTCGTCTGCATATTTATCATCTTCAGCACGGAAATGTCTAGAGTAATCTGGATGCTCAGCTATTTTCATCATTAGTATGTCATTGTATTCAACTGTGCGCCCTATTACTTCAATGGTTACGTTTGCGTTTGGAAATCTTGATGCGACTCGTAATAATTGTTCTTTTATCTGTAAAATAATTGTTATATCTATCGTAAAGTTAATATTTTCGAGAAACGAAATATAACCTTGTATAATTGTTAATTATTTTATAATTTAATTTAAAAATTATAATTGTTATAATTTAATGAGTATTTAGACGTACAAATTTTTCTTACAAAATGAATTATGTAATTTATTTTGTTATAGGACTCAAAACAAGTGCTTATTGACCAAGGAGGGTACCTATGTAAAACATTTAACACCTGATAAATTATAACAATTTCCTTAAAAGTAAACTACAATCGTTGATAATATTATTATCTACTTACCGCATATGGACTTAATTTGCCAGTAAAATCTTCATCGCTCAATGGCGTGTAAGGGCTGAAGAAATATGTTAATTAATAAGTTTGCCTACTTGACAAGTTTATCAAAATAGTAAATATGAATACCTTGTTGTTTCCTCTAATTCTTGGTACATCATATGCGTCATCCGTGTTGATCTGAAATATTTTAATAAAAACCAGGGCTAAGCAACGGTAAATCTATCTATCTATTAAAGTAATCAAGTCTTCGATTATTATTAACTAGCTTTCCGCCCGCGGCTTCGCCCGCGCAGTCAAAGAAAAACCCGCATAGTTCCCGCTCCCGTGGGATTTCCGGGTTAAAACCTATCCTATGTCCCGGGGTAAAAAGTAGCCTATGTCCTTTCACGGGTATCAAAATATCTCTATACCAAATTTCATGCAAATTGGTTCAGTTAAGGCGTGATTGAGTAACAGACAGACAGAGTTACTTTCGCATTTATAATATTAGTATGGATTTCATGTATAACTTTGGTGTTTCTACACCGATTTACATGATTCTTTTTTTATTGAATAGGTAATAATGTTATTACCTTTTTTATTTAGGGATGAGTGAGAGTGTTGTGAACGTAAGAGTAGACAAATATAATCAGAAAGCTCCGAATTGCTAAGCTATTGAAGTTTCACGTGTTATTGTGAGTCAATTTTAAAAGATAGGTAGACATATGCTGTCTAGGAATTTATTTTTATATAATAATAATAATTTAAGAACATTTGTGTCGTACATGATTTCTATGTAGCTTTAACCATTAAGGCTGCACCACAGAACTATAGTGGGCTGCACACGCGACGGAGTAACTTCTCCCGTTTTCCCAATATATTTCCCTTCACTGCTCTGCTCATATTGATCGTAGCGTAATAAAAAGTATACTATAACCTGCCCAGGAGTATGAAGAATAATTGTGCCAAATTTCGTTAAAATCCGTCGTGTAGTTTTTGTTTCTATAACGAATATACAGACAGACAGACAGACAGACAGACAGACAGACAGACAAAAATTTTACTGATTGCATTTTTGGCATCAGTAGCGATCCCTTATCACCCCTTCATAGTTTATTTTTAAATATATTTCATGTACAGAATTGGCCTCTCTACAGATTTATTATAAGTATAGATAACAAATTTGTAGTTAATGACAATTAGTTAAAGTTAAGATGGATGATTTGAGCCACCGTCACCGATACATATATTATATTAGCCTATATTTAACACTATATTTTGGTTAAATATTTTATTATCTACATAAATTGTTATTTTAACTGACAGAAAAACTTAACAGAATTATTATTAATCTTAACAGAATTATTATTAATTTATTTCCAAAAAGATGTTTTTAATTCTATAAAACGTTCTTATTAATGTTTTAAATAACCGAAAAGATATAGATAGATGAATATGAACCCGACGACGTACATAGTTACCTACAATATAACCAAAATTAAACTCTCCACCAGATATTATGTAAAAATTAAAAATAAAGTCGGTACGTACGCTTTCCTAGCTCTCATTTGTGGGACCACTTTAGGCCATGAAACATTAAACACTGACCACCGGGCCTTGGATTGTTCCCTTTGAACGGTGTGCGAATGAGGCTCCGATACATTACTTTTTTCAACTCTGTTATAAGTAAAATAAACAAGAAATTCAGCAGTTTTCAACAATAGTTTCTTTCATAACATTTGTAGAATTAAGATGGAATTAAGCATAATTTTTTAAAGATACAAAGACAATAGAACAAAATTCGCGCCGTTCTTCTTTTCTTTTTTCGAATTTCAAACAGCTGTATGGCCAGTGACATCATGACATTTTTCGTACACAACACGTAGATAATATAAAATCTTTTTCTTCACCATCCATATCCTAATTAAAAAAGGTAGATATCTATTCAAATTAAATAAGTGACAATTAAAATAGTATTTAACATAACATGTAAATACCTGACCTTTTCATATTTTTATTTTGGATAAAATTTTTCCTGACGGTTTTGACATTGTTGTTGGAGCGACGCTTATTCATCTTGGAAGATTCAAGTCTTGAATCTTTCCTAAAATCAAATAGAAATTCAGGTTTTATTGATGAAAAATTCTATCGTAACGCGTTTTCTATTACGTACCAAAAATCTAATTCTTCAAACCGGTTTACTGAAATAATGATTAAAGATGTAATAAAAAAAATATGTTTAATAAATGGACAGCGACTGTAATATTATTTTTTATTAATACAATATTACTAAATAACATAAACTTGGGGTATCTACCATTCTTTACTTCACTCCTTACATTGCATGTAATAAAAAATAACACAATAATGCCAACAAGAGTATACACCGACATATTTGTATTTGTTAAAATCTATAATACAATACTTTTATGGCCGAAATAAATTTATCGTAAAACAATATTTTTTACTAGCTAACCAAAGTGACCATTCCTTATACAGAGAAAAACTTTATACATATGAGAAATAAATACAAATTATAATGCTAATATAAACAGGATTAAAAAAATAATAATTATTAAGTAAACTAAATAATAAAGTTAGTGCCTGCACTCTATAATAAGCGTTCTCCTAAATCTTGACCGAGCGGACATTAAAATTTCACGATCCCCTTAAAAGTGTTGTTTTACTGTTCATGGCTGCTATAGTGAGTAAAAGATTGTTTGTGCACAATATATAAGCGTAAACTATTTCAGTTTTATTTAATAAGAACGTTTATGTTACCAAATTAAATATTACTCCTAAATATCTTCATAAATATAGCACGTTCATTAATAAAACAGTCAAAATTATTTTCGCAATGGCATTTCTATATATTCCTTTATTAATTATTGTAAGTAGGTACTAGGTAGGTAATTTAAGTACTTAAATTTAAACCTAAATATTAATTCAACGAATTAAACTACGAATTCTCAGGTGCCTGTTTCATTTTTTTATCGGTCTACTCAATTGAATATCTATATTAATATTAGTAAAGCTGAAGAGTTTGTTTGTTTGAACGCGATCATCTCAGAAACTATCTATATGTATCCTATTCAAAAATCTCACTGAACTCAATTGTTACCTAGCAAAATATATAATTATCAAATACCTAAATAAACAAAAAGACCGAGCGATATAACGCTCGCCGCGGTCAACAACTTACACCAAAAAGAAAGGCCTCGTAAACGCATGTTAAGATTTACACCTACACAAAAAAACTGTTAGGAGTCTGAGCTCAATCTTCGTCTAAAGGCCGAGCTGTAAATCCGGCCTTTAGGTGTTAAACTGACCTATTAAATACATTATATACTTAGTAATTTTATAGCTATTTTTCCGTTGATACTCATTCTTATGATATTGTTTTATGTTATGGCAATAATAGTACTTAATATTCCATTCATCCTACTAAGCTTAGGCACAGGCTTAGGTACTAAGTGATATAATCTTCCTCTAAAAAAATATTATTATATCTTCAGTTTGGGTTCAGGGATTCAATTCTTCTTAGTTCTATCCCCATTACTTCTTAGCCTACATAATATTATAAATAAAGTTATATACCTGAAACATAAAGGTTCTATTCTTCTATTCTTCTTCGAAACTAAGTTATAGTCGTATTATTACGTTCATGGTGCAAACTGCATGCCTTGCAACACCTTCACACACTCCTTCTTTCTTTTCTTCTGCAATTCCTTTCGTCTTCTTCGGGTTCGATCCTAGAATGTTCCAGACAAATGTTAAGACAGTTGTAACGAAATTAGTTCAAATAAAAATACATCCTCCTAGCTACAATCTTAAACAGAATTAGATGTAGCCACAACATTGTATTTTATAACGAAATTTAACGTAAGCCACACCAGTACAAATCAGTCACGGAACAAAGCTATGAGATTTAAGAATTATTACCTACCCACAATTTTGACAAATTGTTTTCTGTGTCGTAAGTAAGTAAACTTCATAAGTAGATAGCAATTAATTGTGAAATGTAAATTATAACACATAACATAATATTTAACAGACAACAGTCAATGTTGTTCATTATAACAATCAAAATGATTTTATGGAATAGGAGCACTTGCAACACTTGTACTATTTGCAGTTTGCTATAAAAATGTAATATCTAACCTAAAATACCTACGTGGCAAATAAAACCTACATCTACATATACGGTCTACAGTGTATTAAATTAAATTTATTATAACATAAACGGTATTTTTAATATACGATACAAATTATGGATCTTGTAATTAAACTCAAAACCGAAAAATCGTTAAAGCAAAAAACAAGCAACATTTTTAATCAAATGATGATAACATTATCCTGTTAATAACATTCGGAACAAACATCCCTTATTCAAAATATATGGCACAATTAAGCACTAAACGCGACACTTCGCAGTCAACTGTACCTCTACCATGAGTTGACATAGTTAAATCGTCTGACGTAACTACAATAGTAAACGTGAATAGTCGGTAGGCTTTTTAGTTCCGCTGCGGCACACTAGGGGCGCTGTACAAACATTTCATACAAACCGCTTACTACAATCGCTAGCGAGTATCGTGTGCGTAAACTCATGGTAGACCTACTGAGCTTAATTCATTTTTCCTTTTTTTACGGAGAATTTATTTCCATATCTGTTAATAAACGTCAAGTCATTGTTGTAATAAAGTAAGTGGGGATCTCTCACCCTTTGTGTAATAATAATAAAGCGTAAATGTAGCGAATGCAATAATAATTAACACGTTTTTTTAATTTACTTCTTATAACTGTAGTTTAAATTTTAGTGTACATTCACAATTCAAATTAACATCAATGGAAATGAAATATTTTATAGGCATATTTAAAGATAGACGATACATTATGGGACCTATGTACTTTCTTCGAAATAATTCTACAAAATAGATTCTGGTTTAACCTAGCTTTACTTTATAAAAAAGAGTACCTGTAGTTGAAGTATACAATCTCGTTTTGCTGTCAATTACATTAGAAATCTCACTCCTTCGGGGCAAGGATGTTTGCAATTTACATACTGTAAATGTTGGTGCACTCGGCCTGATTACTTTGAAGGGATGATGTAGTGGAAACATACACTTTTCGACTCATTTAAATAGGATGAGTGAAGAAGAATACCTTCCCATCGTATAGGATATTGATAATTTCCTATATGCAGCCTGAGACACCGTAAAAATGTATGTTTAAAAGGTACGTTAATGGGTATAACTGATTAAATTAAAAAAAAATTCAATAATAAAACTAACACAAGTAATATAATACTATCTAACAAGTACATACATATATATCTTCATAAATTTGATACGTTATATTTTAAGTGTTACGTTTAATTAAGTTAAATACCTTATCTATTAATTAATTTTATTGAATTTCTAGTTGTACTTTTATGTTAATGAGCTGATCGCTAGTTTCGTTCTTACGAAATCACATTGTAGGTAGGTACTTCATCACTGAAATAATATTAATGCAATAATAACCCACTAAAAACCTATACATAAACCATAATATTTCCATCATTTTCGTTACAAATTTCTCAATAATTAAACACAGAATGGAATATTTAGACAACGGCGGATACGTCATTTTAGTATCCCTGTAAAATAATAGCCATGTCAAAAGCACTGCTTAGCCGAGGCGAAATGCGAATACTTTCCGACTGCTTGGCTTTATTTTATTGCGCATGTTTTAATATTAATTGTTAGTTTTCAGCCTCGATGAACTCTTGACAATATAATGCAAATTTATATGAGCTGTCAAATCGTTAAATTATTCACCGTCGTATCAAGCGCGATTTAATTTCTTTACGCTTGGACAAACATGTATACGTACATAGATTCTCTACGAATATCTTGTGACATCATTGTGTAGTAAAATTATAAATACCTACGTACCTATAAAGACATTCAGACACAAATCAAAATCAATTTTAAAAATATTTCATAGGTATATAAAAAATAAATAAATCTTTATATAATTATATCTATAGGTCGGTATTTTGATATATGTACCAGGAACCTACCTACTTTCAGTTTTAGACCTTTTAGTAATGAAACAAACTGTTATAGATATAAACTGCTTTATTAAATCTACATTTTCCGAAAGATTTCTTGTATCTACATAACTACATTTATCTACAACTTTTTGAATCTATACTAATAATATAAAGCTGAAGAGTTTGATTGTTTAAACGCGCTTATCTCAGGAACTACTGGTCCGATTTGAAAAATTATTTCGGTGTTAAATAGCCCATTTATCGAGGAGGGCTATAGGCTATATATCATCACGCTAAGACTAACAGGAGCAGAGCAATGCGGGTGAAACTGCAGAGCGCAGCAGTAAACTAGGTAGGTATAATATAAAGACACTTGACCGTATTTATAGGTAGCTACATCTGATATTCGTTCATAATAATAATCAACAGTGCCATATATATCTGTTTATCTAGGTATTATGAAATTAGGCTCTACATAAAATATTTTCATTATCATCAAACTTAGAGCATTAACAAAACGAGACTGCCCACGCCATCTATTGTTGAGTAGTGTAACGTTTTAATCTACAAACACATTTCTATATTATCATTCAGCTATTCAAATATAGATGGCATTTGTATCAATTAGTCCCACTAATCCGGTATGAAAATGATTGCTTGTATATTGAATTTCCGTTTTAAAGAGACCAAAAAAAGTTTAAAATATAATACTATAAAAAAAAATATATTTTTCATGGAGGGGGTACATTTTTGTGAAAATGCCCGCCAATGTAGATAATAATAAAAGCGCCATCTATCATTTTCTTCATAATTATTTTCTCATAATATTGTTAAACTACGCGACGTTTGGATAAAACTTCATCCAATTTTTTATATTTATGGTGGAAATAATACACAAATTATTACAAAAAGATTTGATATTAGCCAAAAAATAATATTTCAGCTATCTTATACCAATCTCAATAGGTAGACCGTATTTAATACCGTGATGTAAATGTAATTTTTTGTAAATAGGTGCACAGTTTTATAAAAACACTAGGTTTCCGCCCGCGGCTTCGCCCGCGCAGTCAAAGAAAAACCCTCATAGTTCCCGTTCCCGTAGGATTTCCGGGATTGCGTCATTTTCCCGGGATAAAAAGTAGCCTTAAGCCTATGTCCTTTCTCGGATATCAAAATATCTCCATACCAAATTTCATGAAAATTGGTTCAGTAGTTTAGGCGTGATTGAGTAACAGACAGACAGACAGAGTTACTTTCGCATTTATAATATTAGTATGGTTGTATGTTTTCAAACATAATATATATAAAAAAAAACACTGACTATGGACGAATAAAAAATATGCCATCTAGCGTAACACTGAATAAGGACGAAGGTACATAATATTATGCCATCTAGCGTGTTCACTGCGAAGATATCAAGTAGAAGAGTCCGTCATACCGACTCTTCCACTTCATAATTATTGATGCCTATTTTTGACGTGACAACGTCTTAAATTAGGTTGCGGCTGGGAGTCACTTATGAAAAAGTGTAACGCTCGGTAACGTTACGATGAGTCACCGAACGAGAGAGAGGCCCGCCGAATGCCTTGCGTCTCTCTCCCACTCAACTATGATCGAGAAAAAGACGTTGTCACGTAAAATCTTCGCCCGTAAAACCGACTTTACAGGCAACCATTTTTTTTTTCAACACACCCAATCTTTGAAGCATTCCATTAAAATAATACTGGCAAATTTATAGTAAGCGCCGACAGCGCGGCGTCTATGGGACTTCTTTCATGGCGTATTCTCTGTGATACTATTCTTTAGCATAAATATAAATTTAATTCTCATCTCAATCTTTTCTGGTGCAAAAGTACATTAATCCATCCACATTTTATTTATTCGTATTATAATTTATGTATTTATGTAGTACTTAGAGTATATAATATACTACTATTGTAATATTAATTGTACTATTGGGTCCATGATTGTACTATGTAACTCTTAGTAAGTATCTTTGATACATAAATAATTTTATTTATTTACTATCTTTTTGCACTATGCCGTTAACTTAATACCATTTCCTTTCCCATCAGGTTGCCTGCTAGAGATTGCTGCTTAGCGATAAGGCCGTCTCTTGTAAAAACTATGCCTTTTTTAATGTTATTATATAATTTCGTTTGTGTGATAAAGTTTTATTAATAAATAAATAATACGATTAAAGTATATGGATCAAACTATTATACGATGCTGTTTATCTAATTCATTTAATTTTTTTAAGTTCCTGACCTTGACCATTTCCAGACATAGACTAAAATATAAATCATACTATTTTTGTGTGTTATCTGTACTTTGAAGTGAATCTGTATCTGGCTCCTGACATACTTTATCATTATTCATTATCTGTGGCTTGCATTATGGTTTAGGCAGCTGGGTTGGACAGTGATTGAATTTATATTTTTAATTAGTTTTAGTGTAAGTGATTGTTAGAGCGTTTTGTGTTGTGTTTTGTTTTTTTAATTTCTCCTCTACTTAAAAAGAAGAAGTCTACACATAGGTAAGTAGATTAAAAGTTCCTTCTGATTTTCTTACATCAAAAGAAATAAAGGCGCTCATTTTATCTCATAAATCATAAGATTTAACCGATTCAATATCCATGGTACAAGTATTCTAAAGTTAATCAACTTTGAGTATGAGTTTAAGTGAAAAATATGGTAAATACATGTAGCTAACCTCGATGCAAAGTGTTTATTTTATTTATATTATTTACTTTTTATATACTATGAAAGTAAGTAGGTTGGTACCTAAATATCTTATATTCATATTCAATTTTCCATTCATCTGTCAAATTCTGACATGTAAACATTGTGTCCTTAAATATTTGTTATTTAAAAATAGTTAAAGTGGTCTAAAGTTGTGTTGTTATTAAGGGAACATTTTAAGAGTCTCCAAATTGTCATCCTAAATTTGAAAATAGTTCCAAAACATAATAAAACGTCGGTGAATCGGCTGAGAGTTATTGTTGATTGAAATCGTGTGATATACGTGAACTCACCTGGCTTATTGCGATTGATTACATTATTTATCAATCCTGTTAAACAATAAACAATATAAAGTGCAAACAGTGCGAAATTGTGCTAGTGGAAGTATTTATTTACGATATAAGTGTACGTTATTAAATTTTTTTTTTATTACCCTCAGTCATAACTGATAAAAATAAATTAAAAAATCCGAAGAAGAATATCGCGTAATTTGACTGGACGCTCAACGGTTGGTTTGGCTTCGTGTAACATACATCGGTATTAGATAGAATCTTGAGTCCTCGGTTCGATCCCACGTAATACCAAATAAATTATTCTTTTTTTTTTTTTTATCATCTACTTTAACAAGAACTTACATAATATTTTACCGAATAAAGAGAGGAAAAAGAAAAAAAAAATATATAATAATAATATTATAGTTAAACAAAGTAAATTAAATATGGCCTCTAGTAATAAAGGTCTCTTGTGTTGTGCATGCCCAAATATCATTAGTGGTCTCGAATACCTATCTTGTCTACACTGCACAAGTCGTTTCGATCTGTTGTGCGCTAACATCCCCCTTAAGAAATTCAACTTAATGTCGGAATCGCAAAAAAGGGGATGGATTTGTCAGGCATGCCGCAATAAAAAGATTCCTAGAGGTGACAATTCAAATACCCCGGTACGCTCAAATGCACTAACACATAAAAGTACAAGCTCTTCAGATGACGAGCAAATAATTCAAAACAACATTACTCATCGCAAGAAATCGGCGCAGAACCAATCTAAGTCAACAATTTGTGATCCGAACTTATTATCCTTAATAAAAAGCGAAATTCAATCAGCAGTGCATGAGGCTGTTAAAGCATCAATCGATTCTTATATATCGAAGGAGTTAAATGGGATCAGAGACCAATTATCAGTTTTAAATGACTTTCAAAAGACTTTAGATTTCTTATGCGCCGACTATGACCAATTAAAGTGTGAATTTAAACACATTCAAGATACTACTTCGATTTTGAAAAAAGAGAATTCTGTATTGCAATCTAATGTCAGCGATTTATCAATGCGCATTAATTTATTAGAACAACATGCACGTGAGAATAATGTGGAGGTGAACGGACTGCCTGAAAATAAAGCCGAAAACTTAATTTCTGTAATGAAGCAGCTTTGCTCCATCGTTTCTACCCAATTCAGGAATCCGACATTATAACATGTACACGCGTAAGAAAACTCGACGATTCTAATAAAAGACCGAGATCTATTATTTTTAAGCTCCGTAGTACACACGTTCGAGATGGAATAATATCAGCTGTGTCAAAGTTTAATAAAAACACACAAAACGATCGTATTAATTCTAGTTTGTTGGGTTATGGTGGAAATAAAACTCCTATCTATGTGTCGGAACATTTATCTCCATATTATAAGTCCCTTCATGCTAAAACACGCCTCGTTGCAAAGGAAAAAGGTATAAAATTTGTCTGGGTAAGAAACGGGAGAATTTTGACCCGGAAGGATGAGCGATCTCAACCCATACAAATTAAGAACTTCGAATCTCTTAACAAATTATAATATCATTGCCCTAGGAAAAAGTCCGATATTCAATATTTTACCATTCAATATATATTATCAAAATTTTCGAGGTATGAAAACTAAACTAGATGGTATAAGGTTAATGTCACTGCAAACCGAATACGACATAATTATTGGTACGGAAACTTGGTTGGATTGTTCAGTATTTGATAATGAGATTTTAAATGAAAATTATAATATATATAGAAGAGACCGGCAATCTACGGCATCTATAAAGACGAGAGGTGGTGGTGTTATTATAGCTATATCTAAAGAAATTCAATCTGTTCGTATGCGTCACCTTGAAAGTGTATATGAAGATTTATGGGTTTCATTGAAATGCATATCGGAGGGCAAAACTAGGGATATCTTACTATGTGCTGTTTACTTACCTCCTCCAGTGTGTTCTTATGTAGTAGATGGTATTTTGGAAAATATAAGTAATGCTATACAATCGCATCCATGTGAATCAATAGTTATAGGGGATTTTAATATGGGATTTATTGACTGGACGGTGGAATCAGATATGTATTTACGCCCGTGCAACTATGATACTTCATCTGGCTTGTCTCTAGTCGATTTCATGTCTCAAAATGATTTACTCCAATTTAATAATGTTAAAAATCATAACCAGCGAATTTTAGATTTAGTTTTTGGTCGAAATTGTCAGATTGAAGTATCAAAGGTTTCTGTTCCCTTAGCTAGATTAGATCCTCATCATCCGGCAATTAAAATTAATGTAGCATTATCTAAATCTAAATATTTAATAAACAAACCATATGCAAGTCGAAAATTTTTTAAATCTGATTATTATTTGATTAACTCCAAGCTGTCAGAGATAAACTGGGAACAGGAATTGGTTTCGTGTAAAGATGTCAATGCTATGGTTTCAAAGTTTTATAGTTTGATCAATGATGTAATTAATCTTCACGTTCCCAGCCACAAAACAAAAAGCCGAAAATATCCTATTTGGTATAGAAAGGATCTTATTAAGCTAATCTCTGAAAAAGAAAAACTCCGTAAAAGGTTTAAAATCTATAAAAATCCTAGGGACAATCTAGAAGTCAGCATCCTAAGTAAAAGAATTAATAAATTAATTAAATCTCAGTATAAGGACTATATAACTAGTATAGAAGCTTCAATAAAGCATCATCCTAAAAAATTCTGGACGTTCATTAAAAGTCGTAGGGGTTGTTCGTCGACTTTTCCCTCTAGGATGAAATTAGGAAATTTGTCTTCCGATACTGGACCTGGCATTTCCGAGCTCTTTGCTTCTCATTTTAATTCAATATTCTCATGTAGTGACCAGCAGGTATTTACCGCGGATAATGATATATATTCACAATTCTCCATATATAATATCGAGGTAATTGAGAGCCATATTCTAAAATTGCTCCGTTCCCTCGATCCTAGTAAGGGCGCAGGACCGGATGGAATCCCGCCATTTTTTATTATTAAAACCAGCCATAATCTTTCCTTTCCGCTCAAAATCATATTTCAGAAATCCCTAGAGTCTTCGATTTTTCCAACCGCGTGGAAGACAGCAAATATCGTCCCTATTTACAAGAAAGGCGATAAAGATGATGTCAAGAATTACCGTCCGGTTTCTCTACTAAACACTTTCTCAAAAATATTTGAACGTTTGGTACTATCCGCCGTTACTCCATACTTTAGCAACCTTATCAATGATTTTCAGCATGGATTTTGCAAAAATCGGTCGACAGTGTCAAATTTACTGCACTATTCAACATATATCAGCGAATGCTTAGATAGAGGCTCTGAAACGGATGCCATATACACAGACTTCAGCAGTGCATTTGACAAAGTCGACCATACAACACTGTTGGTAAAATTGAAGAATTATGGCTTCCACGGAACTCTCATCCAATGGTTTCATTCTTATCTTCACCATAGGGTTCAAAGGGTGACCATGGGTGGATTCAGGTCTCGTGAATATATTGCGACGTCAGGGGTTCCCCAAGGGTCACACCTAGGCCCGACTCTCTTCTTAATCTTTATCAACGACATATCTAACTGCATTAGTTATAGTAATTGCTCAATCTTTGCCGATGACCTAAAACTTTATCGTAGTGTGAACAATTCTGATGACGCATATCTTCTGCAGCATGATATAAATGCTATTCAAGTCTGGTGTAGGAATAATAAAATGGAGATTAACGCTGACAAGTGCCTTCACATAAAATTTTCTAGAAAAAAGAATTCTTTTAAATCAGCTTACACGATTAATCAAAAACCTGTTAAGGAAGTGTCAGTAGTTCGTGATCTAGGTATATTATTTGACAAAAAACTAAACTTTTCAAAGCATATTGATCATATATGTTCTAAAGCTTGGCAGATGTTAGGTTTTATAAAACGAAATACAAAAGATTTCAGAAAAGCAAGTACGATAATTTGCCTATTTAATGCCCTAGTACGTAGTCATTTAGAATATGCTAGTACGATTTGGAATCCCCATTATCAAATTCATATAGGCCGCATTTAACGCCTACAGAAAGCTTTCACAAAGTACTTAGCTTTTAAGGATCACCGTATTTCGGTTAGGGCAGATTACAGAGATAGACTGGATCATTTTAAATTGGGCTCATTGGAGAATCGCCGTCATTTACTTGATTTATATACATTGCATAAAATTATTCATGGGAACCTTAGCTCTAACCTAATTATGTATTTGAATTTGTCAGTTCCACGCTCTATTCCACGTTACGGTGTTTCTAGTACTTTCTGCCCAAGTCTATCCCATACTAATTTAAAAAAGAATAGTCCATTTAATAGGTTAATGAAAACGTACAATAGTGTTACCAATAAAAGAAATTGTAATAACGTTGACATTGACATCTTTCACGATAATTTTTATAGTTTTAAAAATAAAATAGTAAAGTTTATTCAGTGACTGTTTTGGATTTTTGATTTATTTGACATATTTTCTTTTATGTGTTTTTATTTTGTATTGTATGTGTTTTAGCCATGTTTTAATTGAATTTTACATATTTTTTTTTTTTTATTTCATGGATGTATAAAATTTCAAAATTTTATTCATGTTATTATTGTAGTATTAATTTTATGTATTCTTGATAAATTTTTAATTGTGTAATGAATTTTATGTTTTTATACTTATTTTTTTTTTTTTCAATGGATGATAAATTTGATTAACTATGTATTTTTAGACTTAAAACTGAAAAATTTTAAGACCTGTTTTTTATAATTGTTGTATACGCCTGCTTTATGGCCAATTCAGTTTAGGAAATTATGATTAATGTACTTCTGTAAATTGTATTAATTGAGTCATTATTGGTGTGTCTAATAAATAAATAAATAAATAAATAAATTTAATATTCCAATATTATTGTATTTATATCATAATATACAGGCATTTAAAAAGTAAAGAAAAGTCTTATAATATTTTTTTCTGGATTATAAATAACGAATTATCTTATCAGTACAAACACAAGAACACTCACACAGAATTTATTTATGGCAACCAGCCTTATTATTATATATTTAAAATTAAATAATGTAACTTGTGTATTAATATGACACTGACGTCTACTCAGGGAAATCATTCTCTGTAAATGGTATGTTTAAATACCACCATCATTGAGAACTTTGAGGTTCAAGGGTAAGACAATGTTAGGGACTTGATACAGATAAGTTTTGCATTTAAATGTTTACATTCAAAATAATAATAGAATGAATTTAATAAATGAGAAGATAATTTGAAGATAATCTAATTGTCGTGAACACAATATGCATATTTTTCATATTAGCATTCTGCTCGATTAAATATTCAAAGGATGTCTCTTAAGAGAATCAAGAGCATCCTTTATGATATTAACCAAGCCATGTAACAACAGATATTTAATGCCAAGGAGAGCTTAAAAAGCTGATTTTGCTTTCTTTGCAAAATGCTAAGTTGCACTTTAATATTTTTATTTAACGCACAGCTTGCTTGGACTGTTTAGTGTTTAGTAAAAAAAAAATTGAAATCAGTTTAGTAGATCCAGAGGTAACTGGTACAAAATTTGATTATATCTATACTTATATTATACCTCTTTATAATATATAGGGTCATTGCGCCTGTTCGCGTCCACATGCCTATTCGCGTCCATTTTGCGGATATCTTTTAGAAAATTCACGAAAATAAGTATACTTTAAGTAAAATTGTAATAAGACAAATTTCCGATAATACCTCAAAGTATAAGAGACATGCACACATATTCAAAATATGCCTGCGCACTGCCTATCCTATTAAAAAAAAAAATTAATTTTGGCTATTAAACGAGAGAGCTAAAACGCGCGGGATTTTGAGAAAAAAATAGTGCGCAGCGTCGCGTTTGACGGTAAGTATCTTATTGTTAAATGTGAATTTTAGAATATGTAACTGTTTATTTACTTTGCTATCAAAACATAGAATAGTATGGATTATAAATCAGCTTAATTATTTTACAATTAATAGCTAAAATAAGGTGGACGCGAATTACTACACCGAATTTGTACAACTTCCATTTTGCGTCCACGGTGGGCGCAAACTATACCTATAGTGCATAACAATAGAACATATTGCGTCCACATTGTTTTTCATTACGTAGCAATGAATTGTTTGTTAAATATGTAATTTAAAATAGATTGTAAATTTTTGACGAAGACTACAAGTTGATAATTTAAATTTTCATTCAAATTATCAAATTTTTATGCTATTTTTTCATTTTAAAATGGGTATTCTAAGAATGAGACTAGTATCTTTGAGAATGAGAGTCAATAAGTCTGTGGTTAAGAAAATAATATAAACAAAAAATAAATTTAATTCATTAGAAACTAAAAAATAGGGTAGGTACTGAGGTAGGTATTCTTAATAGAACTGATTATTATTTATTTACATAACGTAACTTTGTTTTTTGTTAATTTTTAGTTCTAATCATGATGAGAAGATAAATATAAATAAGTTTTTCCAGTTTCCTTACAGTGAATTATATTAATAATAATGTTGATTTTAGGGTTCCGAACCTCAAAAGGAAAAACCGGAATCCTTGTAGGATCACTTTGATATTCGTCCGTCTGTATGTCCGTCTGCCGGTCTGTCTTTCTGTCAAGACCCTTTTTCTCAGTAACGCGTGGAGTTATAAAGCTGAAATTTATATTGAATACTCAAGTCTACGGTCCCTTGAAGCAGTGAAAAAATCAAACTTATAAGCCAAAGCAATCAAAAGATAAAGCCGTTTATGCTGCAAATTTTCGCAAATTTCGACATTCGCAAGGGAATCAAAACCTACAGGGTACTTTAGGTGAACACAGACACTTGAAGTTTGGTACGAAGCAACGTCTTATAGCACAAATAAGGGAAACATTGAAAAAATAATCATTTACAGTTAAAACATATGAAAAAAAACAGGGTAATACGGAACCCTCGGTGTGCGAGTCCCACTCGCATTTGGCCGGTTTTTATTAAATAACTATATTCGTAAATAAATAATTTATTAAAATCTAATTTTTATTTGCATTTATCTGATAAAATATCACCCAATACACTCTTAATTCCTTTTCTAAGCTGGTGGACGCGAACTGGTCCACGGGTGGACGCAAACTGGAATTTTTGGACGCGAACCGGGTAAAACGCCTAATTCTGCTATTTGTCTAGATAAATAAAAACCACGAGATATTTTCAACACAATTGAAAGTAAATCTTAAAATAGACTATGTAATGAACACGTTACATAAATTTTGCGTTGAAATTTGTTCTGGAACATTTTTATTTTCTCCTTCAAACTTTCCAACTGCACTAAGTGGACGCGAACAGGCGCAATGACCCTAGATACAATAATTCTAGCAGCGCCCACTAATTACATAGGTACTCAAAATGGTTGATTTTATTGTCATATCACAAAATATAATGAGGTTTGAAAATTTTTGTATGGAGCCTGGCACACCTACTGTTCGCCATTCTGATTTTGCGTCGCACTATAAAACTTATATATTTCGATTGCTGAAATACAGACGAGCAAAAAATGTTAAATAATATTATGGGTCTAAAACGTCACGTTTTAGAGATATATGGAAAACAATTTTGCTAAATAATTCCAATTTCTTATATTTTATCGTTGAAATACCTCTCAGAATGTATCAAATTAGCATGAATGTTTGTAGGAGAATTATCTTGGACGTTACCTAAGAGTAAAAATAACTTGTTTCTACACCTACCCCTACCTATTTGAAACTTGACAATGCCATATTAACTTGTGACGCAAAATTGAAAAAAAATCACAATGGCGGACAGTAGGTGTGCCAAAAATTTTCAAACCCCTTTCTCATGCCTATGTTGCATTTTAGTGTTTAAAGTTAATATCCATGTACCTATTTATAGGTATGTACCTACTTAGTGTGGCAAACTGAAAATTTTACAAAACTGTGTTTATACTGTATATAGGTATGCATTCATATTCATCTTCATTTTGGAGTCTTATTAGACAGATTTCTACAATACAAAAATAATTAGTATGTTCTAAGCAAAGTTGTCTTGTTCAAATTGACAAAAAAAGACTCAAGGATTAAAAAAAAATTTGACACTTTGTAACACAGGAAACAAAGCTTTCGTAATTGGTGATCTTTTATCTGCCTATCGTAATTTCCATATTTTTAATCGGCTTCTCAACTAAAAAAATCATTTGTCACTGATTTCGTCAAAAAAAAACTCAATAAAACTTTCATCCCATATCGATCCACATATATAATAAACGGTTTCAATATCTATCATAGGTAGTATTCAACAGAAGTCAGAACCTCACCTTCATATTCACTTACCACCATAAAACTTATGATCCAATACATTAGCATAATAACAGTTTGACTATAAAAGGCTTAATTACAACCACTATTGTAATGAAAACCGATCCCATCCGTCTGATTCTCGTCTCACTTGAGAACGAATTGACCTACTTTTGACTCATTTGCGTTTAGAACTAAGAACATTCAATTGAAAAGTCCTTTAAACTTGTTAATTAATATCTGTTTGTTTTATATTTAGATTCGAAGATTTCAGAAATGTACCTATTGAATTGTACGCTTAGTTCTTTTTTCGTAATGAATAGATAATTAATTTGAACGTATCTGTGATAGATTTTATTTAGAAGTAATGATAGTAGAAAGTAGCTGTATCAATTGGAAAATATTGAAAAGAGATTAAATATAATGATACACTATTAAATGCATCTGTGAAAGAAGCGAGTCTAAATAGTGGCAGGCATTCATTACCGAGCGATTAATTAAAGTCGAGCGAAAAGTAGAAAAACGTTAGAAAATAATAGATCATTTCAAGTAAAAAAACGTAATAAAAGTATATTTAGTTTCCGTTGGTAAAATCTACATCGTGTGTGATATTTTTCCCAAGTTCTTGGTATGTTCCGTTTAGCTTATCTATCAGTTAATATACTTTTAACTGAAAAGTGTTAAAAAAACTATCAGGGACATATCAGGAAGCGGTGAAATGATACAAGAAAATACAAGGGTTTTAACCAAAACCTAACTTAGAAAAAGTAAATCGTTATCTAATCGGTAGAAAATTAAATTCGGTACATCTTTTTATCTTATTTACATATAAAGAAATTAGTGTGTTATTATGTACCTACCTTACGAATAAATTGTGCGAAATGACATACTCATAAGTAGATAGGTCATGTCTTGAATAAATAATATAAAATCTGACTCATACGATGACTTGAAAGCATTTAAGGCTTGATTGTAATTATTCATCATACAATGCAAATAACCGATATGCTTGTTTCGTCAAGACTATAACTGGGAATATACATAACATAATTCTCCATTAATAATTTACTATAGTAGATAAGGAATTACACAATTTTCAACTTTCTTCTAAGACTATTTATAAGACAGAAACGTCACTATTATTGTATTGTTAATTTATAGTTATTTAGCACAGTAAAATAACAGGGGTGTTTCCCAAACCGTAACAAGCCAGGTTATTACACGTACACTGTACATACATTTACTTAGTGACTTTAAAAAGATTTCTTAAAAGTATTTTCCGTAATGAAGTACGTCAGCGTCTGGTATCTATCGGAATTCTAAGTAATTTCTGTTATGTTCATACAAAAATTCTAATCTGTCTTAAAGGAAATGACTGCAAAACACATCCTCAAATATGTTCACGGTAATCTCCGGTTTATGATTTAGTTTGAAAAATTATTTAATTTATTGAGACTTGCCTTATCCAAGAGGGTAAGTGGTTATAAGCTACGTATATTTAAATGATGCAACTAGTGATATATTTTGATAGAAAAGTTAATTGTACAAATTACTCGCCAACCAAAGTATTAGTTATTACATTTATTCATAAAGTTCTATAATGACTAATTTTCATTTGTATCTGTGCGCGCATGGCGCCAAAGATTAATTTATCTGCTATTTATGCAATAGTCGCATAAATTAAACGTTAACATGGTCTGAATGACTAATCATAGGTAATTTATAAGGGCTGGTACCTAGTATGCTTAGTAGTGCGTTTTCTTATGGGAAAAGGTATACATTTTTGAGTAAAGCAATGCCATTTGGTACGAATGTTGTACTCGTCCACCTAAGCCCAAATCGCCCGGTAGCCAGTCTTTACTCCCCTGCAGAAAGGAGGGAGGGGTGGTTATAGAACAGAGCGCCCGGCGCTCCGAAAAAAAATTCTGGCGGAGCCATTTGGACCTTTGAGTCGAGTTTGGTATCGTTTTCAGGTAACTAGATGATGCCTGATTCATTCCCCATACCAGTTTTTTAGGTTTCCCTAGCAAAATATGTCACAATCCTTAAAATAATTAACTTTTGGTAGTGGCAAAATCCAAACAAACCAGTATATTTTCATATTTTTGTATTAAACCTGGTTTATAAAAAAATACTGTCTGAAAGGCCATTTAATGCAGATTATAAAAACATTAACATGTAATATATATTTTACCATT
>CAJQZM010038540.1:0-10902 GCA_907164665.1 Colias nastes
ATTGGAGCAAGCAGGATAAATTAATATTAAATTATAGGTGTACAAATAAGTGTCGATTAAACCATAAAAAATACAAGAACTTTGTATAATATGATTAAAATCATCTTTATCATCAAATGTTTGAAAAATTTTACACACACACATTCTAATAAGTATTATAATCTTACCTCTTCTGTTCAACAACGAAAGATATATCCTTCAATCTTCTATTAGTTTTATCAAGCTGTTCGATCGTTTTATTAAACCTATCAGCCAATTGGCCCATCTGAATATCCATCTGAGTTTCCTCTCTCACTATTTTTTCATCTACCAAGCAATCTTCGACCATAGCCCGTAAAAACTGCCCGTACGCAAACTGATTGTTAATTAATAGCATATTCTCGAAATCAGGTAACGGAGAATCACTTTTGCAAATAGTCACGTCGCCTTCGCTTATTTTGGTGGAGTTTAAATTTACTTTTGGTCGAGCTTTCGTATCTTTAGGCGGCAATTTTCGGGACGTAGAAGGCACACTGGTTGTGGACAGTCGCTTCGTTTTTAGATTGCTCGGCGGTCCCATAGTTTTGTTTTTATCCATTTTGAATTAAATCTCGTAAAAAATCGTAAATAAAAAATACCTATTGGCTTGAAAATATTGTTCGAGAATGACAGTTATTTGAATTGCTATTTGCTGTCATGGCGACAGGCGACCCACGGTACGATTTGTTTATTGTTCACGTTCGGAAATTATTTTAGCCAATACTTATTATTTTTATATTCTTTGACTAATAAAAACGATATAAAATAAAATAAAATGATTAATTATTTATACAATTTCTATTAATATAACTGTATTTTTAAAGTATTAAAAAATTCTTTGAAGGATAACCAAATTTATGAACGAAACGTCAAAAACGAAAATTCATTGAACTTTTAACTTATTTTGACCTTTTATTCAAATTTTCAAAAGTTAAACATAGAAATATAAGTTCAGCGAGTTTATTTATAATTTCTTGTATTTATATGTTACTAATATTCTATATTATTTACT
Source organism: Colias nastes (assembly GCA_907164665.1). Lineage (NCBI taxonomy): Eukaryota > Metazoa > Arthropoda > Insecta > Lepidoptera > Pieridae > Colias > Colias nastes. The sequence goes on from CAJQZM010038540.1 coordinate 1,031, forward strand.
TATATTATGATAAAGATGAAAAGGTTACTTCCCATTGCTACCAAAATTCGATATTTTCTTCTAAATCTGTGCCCTTCGTTTAGATGCAGGTCATTACCCTTTGCATTTCGCCTTTCAAATATTTAATAATACCACTGACGAAGCGTTTTGTTTTTTGCATTGTTTTCTTTATTTACTTCAAAATCGATCGCAAATAAATCGACCTAAATGAAAACTTACCATTTTCTGTGTACCAGCTACCGGCATGCGATGCATTACGACACGACATCGTTTTAACTTTTGATTAAAAACTTACGAGCTTTTAATAAAGTAACAACAATGCAATGGCATGTATGAACTATGATGTAGTTTTCAGATTACAATACCTACAAAAATAATTTGAAGTTACAAATTTGACTTTGACGTGTATAACCTAGTTAGAAATTCGTTCATTAATATTGAACATAGATAAAAAAGAAACATTTAAACAAAATTTTTTATTTTTTGACGTGACAACGTCTTAAATTAGGTTGCGGCTGGGAGTCACTTATGAAAAAGTGTAACGCTTGGTAACGTTACGATGAGTCACCGAACGAGAGAGAGGCCCGCCGAATGCCTTGCGTCTCTCTCCCACTCAACTATGATCGGTCTGCCGCGCGCGCAGCACATAAATATTCTACCGAGAAAAAGACGTTGTCACGTAAAATCTTCGCCCGTAAAACCGACTTTACAGGCAACCATTTTTTATTATTAAATGTTGAAAAAAGCATCATATTTAAAAAAAATAATTTATAAATATTCTATCTAGTATTAAGTTATATTCACTATTAAAACGATATTATTTAACACGATTTTATATAGTTAACAGTTTTATGTACCATTACAAATTTTACAATCATATCATAATATTAAAGATTTTACCAAGTGCAGAAAACATAAGATTTGTAATGGATAAACCTGTGGGCCCACAGTGTTACTAATTTATGCTTGTGGGATAAACTCTTCCCTTCTATAGCGCAGATTCGCTTCCTAAAGTTAGAAAAAAATTAGAATGTCGAAGCTTCTGATCACATTTCCATTATTATATTTTAAGAGCTGAATCATGAATGAGATAATGGAGATTATGAGCGTTTTAGAACCATTAGATGCAGACAATGATCTACGAATTAATTCAAGATCTTTTTACATAGGTAATTAAATCTTGTGACGTCATTTATTCAGAAGCAAGCTGTGGAAGCAAGATGCTTTAATTATCCTACGAGCCTACGAGGAATTACTATACTTCTTATTACTTGAAAGATAGATCGTAATCTGAGGTAATATAAAATTCGTGCTAATAAGTCATCACGTTCTCCAAGTTTCAGCATATAGGCTTACAGTGTCTCAGTTGTTTATAAAAATATTTCAATAAAGTATCGTATCCTAGTCTTAAATCTATACTAATAATATAAAGCTGAAGAGTTTGTTTGTTTGTTTGAACGCGCTTATTTCAGGGACTACTGGTCCGTGAAGAAAAATTATTTCGGTGTTAGATACCTAGCCCATTTATCGAGGAAGGCTATGTATCATTACCTTGCTAATACATACTCAGGTGATTACGCTAAAATCAACAGGAGTGAGGAGCGAAGCCACCCAGGTGAAACCGCGAAGCGCAGCTAGTGTATACTAATATGTTTCATCTTTTTTTACTTCGGGTACATGAAATATCCAATATAAAATTACGTAGTCCGTAGAAATATAAATACCAGTTGTAGGGAAACACTAAGGAAATCTCTAAAATTTATCCACAGATTACTCAAACTCATATATTTATATTTATTCAATTAGACATTTTCTAGAAGTGAGTCCACATTTGAGTCTTGATTTGAGTCATAGAATTTTGAATCGTCCATAGTTTTCCGTTTACTAAATAGGTAGGCACAGAGCAAGTAATATAGTATAGGTAGGTACACAAGATCTTAGAGTATATGTATATTACAATAGTATAGAGCGCGTGTATTGCACAAATTGCTCAGTGCAAGTCGTAGGCAGATGAGCTATAGATACTATATAGATGTGTGTGTGACAAATAGGGATGGGTAGGTATCAATTGCGTGTTGAACTATCGATAAGTTATGTAAATAAATATGTATCATAAGTAAATTTTATGTTCAATAAGTTATTAAAGGAAAAATATATGAATAAAGTATAAACATGTAATTTTAAATTTTTTTACCAACTGAATAAAGTTTGTCTATTCCATTTGAATATTTCTTTTATTAATTATAAGTACTTTAAAAAAATATGTTTAATTGGAATATCAGAAAAACGTGAGTACTTTTTAAATAATAAAGTTAATAAAATAAAAGATCGGGTTTAGTGCTATTTCTTTAATAATAAATAAAAAAATAATAATAATGTTTTAAAAATGTTAAATAAAAATAAGAAATAATTAATAATTTAAAATGATAATATAATAAATAATATTAATAATTTTTTTATTTAATTTTATCCATTCTACTATCAAAATCTTCAAAATCAATGTAGCGGTTCAGAAAATATATCGTAACATTACATACTTTACATTTACACTATAAGTAATACATTCGCATTCATAATATTAGAAAGTGTATCATACAAAACACACCACAAATTTATTTATAATAAATTTTTAAAAGAGTTTTAATTTTAAAGTTAAATAAATAATTTGTTAAAATATAGTTCTTCTAGTAAACTTTATATCGAGTACAGCGTTGGTCAGGTCACATCACTACGATCACGTGGCGGCAGTGAGGCGCGCGAGCGAGCCTGCGCGTGTCCGCCTCCCACCTCCCCTTCACCCCCGCGATGCTAAATTTATTTTCATAAAAATAAGTATAACAATCGACTTACTGATGAAATGTGATACTGGATTTCAATTTTGTGTATTTTCTAGTATCGTTTTTGCAAGATAGAACTGCACATTTCACCATGTTTATTCGTAAATATTAAAAAAATTCCAGAGCAACGCACTTCGACAGCACTCAACCACGACTACGAGCGCTCGCAGCGGGAACGTCGTGTTGTTCCCACCTGTGCCTACTGTTCCCACTTGGTTATTAGCACTCTATAGAAAGTATATATACTCTAAGCACAAGATACATACTACGTATATACAGTGTGGTATAGTCACAGATCACATCACAGATCTACTACAGTAGTAGATAGTCGTAGTAGATCTGTGGGTATAGTACACACAGGTACATAGCACAATTCGCACATGACATTTCAAGTAAATTTTTAAACGTAATTCAATTGTCAATTGTCATTTTTGTCATCTTAAGTTGTATCCAATCTATACTCTTTGGTATCCAATGGTTGTATCTTGTCACTTGTGGTTTCTTGTGCAATCAGTCCAGTTTTTCTATCGAAAATATATTCCATAGAAACAGAATTATGAATGTATTCATCGATTGTTCTAATTGAAATTCATTAATTTTTTTTATTTAAATATATACATAACTTCCTGTCAACTTAAGTGCTGCGAATTTTTTCATAACAACACAACCGGTTTAAACATTTTCTTTAATTTATTAAATTATTAGTTATTCAGTGCAGATTTGTGATAGTAATAGGACTATAGTTTTTCAAAATGTTGTCTTCATTATGTAAGTAACGTCTTTGTCAATTTTTTATTATAAAAATTAAAATAACCAACAAAATATATTAAAAAATGTAGTGTGGAATGTCTGTAAGATAACTATGTAACTTTAGATTGACAGGCGGTTTTTGCATAGTAATCGCAGCGCAATCAAGTTATTACAATTCCAAATTAGGTATTATGTTTTTTCGAAATATAAATCAAGTCTAGCACATTTTTAATTTACCTATTATTCTAAAGTTGTGCAATTATATTTATAAAATCGAGGAGTAATGAAAAGTTGTTGTTGTTTCAATTATCTTACAAAGTAGCTTATTTGAATCTTAGAATAAGGACTGGATGATAAATATCTTTAGAGGTTCAAACTCAAACTCAAACATTTATTTATTCAATAAGACTTCTTCTAGAAGCACTTTTGAAACGTCATTACATATTTTTATCATTTACCACCGATTCGGAAAGCAGTATCTACGGAGAAGAACCGGCAAGAAACTCCATAGTTGCTCTTTTAAATCATGTTAGTTTTACAATTTAATTTTACAAAATACATATGTAACATCATATATTATAATAATATGCCAAAGAACTGTCCTGTGGTTATATTTTCCATAATCAACATCTTATTCTAAACAGTCTAAAGTAAAAAAAAAAAATACATATTCTCGTTGTATGCAGAAATAGTATTCATTACAAACACGAAATATTAAAAATTATTTAATTAAAATTATCTAAAATTGCCATTCATGAAAGAAGTACTCAAAAATGTATTGTTATTTGTTACATAGATAAAAAATATAAAAAAAAAAAATGTGCCAAATCTCGTTCTTATTTTAAGTTAACAACAAGCATGACCTAAAAGATAACCTGTAATGTTATTACCAATATTAGCGTAGAAAAATTCTGATAAATATGATAGTTAATAGTTATTATATAATTTTTTAATCTTGAAATAAAAATTCAAGGACACAATACCACTATTATAAAGCTGAAGAGTTAGTTTGTTTGAACGCGCTAAGCTCAGGAGCTACTGGTCCGATTTGAAAAATTATTTCGGTGTTATAGTGTGAAATATTATTTATATATAATGCCCATTTATCAAGGAAGGCTGTACGGGCTAGCCGTACATCCTGAGTCAGCGATTTACACGATCCAATTACATTACCGTAAAAACAACATCTTTACGAATCATAAGCTCGTCATCTATCAATTAATATCATTATCAACTATCAATCAACAATCAAATATCATCAATCTATCATCATATCATATTATCATCATTAGTATATAGCATTCAACAATAAAGTAGTGATCAAAAGCAATAACTGGTTTTATATCAAACTATCAATCTATCAAATTATCAACAAAGGAGTGTATGGGATATCATATCATCTTATCAGCTCATACAAAGGCTATATATCATTACACTAAGACCAACAGGAGTGGAGCCAGAATTACGAAGAATTGCACCTTCCTTCCTCCTATAAATATTCAATCTTATCTATACTAAATAATTAAAAAAAATATATATTTACTAGATTTCCGCCTGCGGCTTCGCCCGCGTTTTCAAAGGAAAACCCGCATAGTTCCCACTCCCGTGGGATTCCCGGGATAAAACCTATCCTATGTGTTAATCCAAGTTACCCTCTATATGTGTGCTAAATTTCATTGTAATCGGTTCAGTAGTTTATGCGTGAAAACCATACATGCATACATACAAACCTTTCCTCTTTATAATATTAGTATAGTATTTATAGCTATACATTTTAAACCGTTCAAGAAGAGGTGTCAAAAAGAGTGTCTTATAAATAAATAACATAAACATGTATTATTACAGATCGTCAGAACGCAAAGTTATGGCCTCAATTCGTCAGCAGTGTGCGAACGGGCAGTCAGGTGCAAAAACCAAAAACAGCTATAATTATGTTAAATATGGGAGGTCCACAGACTGTTGATCAAGTAAGTAAAATTAATACATTTTGAATGTGTTCAAAAATTATTCGTGTGAAATAAAAACAAAGTGTACACAAATCATACTAATATTATAAATGCGAAAGTTTGAATGGATGGGAGTTTAGATGTTTGTTACTTATACAAAACTATCCTATGTGTTAACCCAAGTTACCCTTTATGTGTGTGCCAAATTTCATGAAAATCGGTTCAGCAGTTTTTGCGTGAAGGAATAACTAACTTTTGTATTTATAATATTAGTAGGATTCATACATGTTTTTCAATATGTACAATAAAGTATTATATAAATAAAGGTCCGATCGCACTAGGCGTAACTACGCGACGCGACACATTAAGGGGAGTCCCGTCAGCGCAGCGGAGTAAAATTGGTTTGCAAGATCAAATTTTTCATGTATTTGCAATTATATGACGCTTTTAGAAAAAATAATCAATACACTTCAAGATATTGCCTAAAAAGTGTGCTTATTTGTTACACAACTACGTGTATTTTGCTCGATCATATAAAATCATAAAAATAGGTTAAAATAAAAATCGAAAACGAATTATTTAATAATGAAATTTCTGATTTTGCAAATAATTTTTATATAAGGATATGTATTTTGATGTACTGCAGAAAACGTGCTAAATTTTGGTTTTCAACTGAAGCCCTGTAATTATTAAATACATATTATATCTCAGAATTAACGTTGCCCAGCGTTTTCTTGACAAGCCGACGCAAAGAGCGACTCGCGCAAACGGCGCGTTGAAATACCTCGCCTTAATTGCATTTGTGTTTCATACAAAGAATATTCGCGTCGCATCGCATCACTATACTGCAGCGTAGTTATGCCTGGAGCGGACCTTAAATATAAGTAAAAATTGGTTGTCTGTAAAGTCGGTTTACTGACGATAGTTGAACGTGACAACGTCCGATTGTGCTTCTTTGTCGTTCGTTCCGCGCTCTCGCTCGCACTTCAAGCCTTACACGGAACGCCTCAGAGCGAGGTAACGCCGCATGAGTCATGTTTTTTCGTGCGTGCAGGCGGCTCTATCGAATTATAAGACGTTGTCACGTCAAAAATTAGCAAGAAACTAAACATTATTCCAAATTTCAGGTGGGCGATTACCTCCACCGCATCATGACAGACAGGGACATGATCCAACTGCCCGTTCAAAGCAGACTCGGGCCGTGGATAGCGAGCCGCAGAACGGAGGAGGTGAAGAAGAAGTACCAGGAGATTGGTGGTGGCTCGCCGATATATAGGTGGACTGATTTACAAGGTATGCCAGCCAGTTTGTAAATGTCCTAGGCTGTTGGTTAAATGGCGAAGTTGATAAATATGTTAATAAAAAAGAGCGTGTGTGTTGAGCACACGTGTCAAAAGTGAAACTTCTTTGCCAAGATTCAAAGGTACCAATATCGTCGCCTTTCTCCATGAATTTTACTTTCAACGCGAATAAAAATAAAATATAAAAGCCTATAAAAGTTTTTATCAACATTTTTGTCACATTTTTAATATTTCTCTTTCAGTGAATCCCGAAGACTTGATACATTATACATTTTTTTTAATTTTTTTCGTAGGAAAACTCCTAACAGAGGCGTTAGACCAAATGTTACCAGCTTCCGCGCCACACAAACATTACATAGCGTTTAGATATGTACCGCCTTTCACGGAAGAGGCTTTGGAACAATTGGAGAGGTAAATATAATTCCAAAAAATACATGTAAATCTTGTACTAACTGAATTAATATTAACAATTTTTGCACAAAAATCGGCTTTGTTGAAATCTAGACAAATTAAATGAATTTATTTCACTTTGAATTCCAGAAGTTTAAGTTAAATAAGTATTGTACCTATATTATTGCTATATGTGTTTGTGTTGCGAATAAAATAAAATAAAATTGAACAGATTATTGTTTTATTTTTAAGTTTTGTTGTTAAAAACATTACAAATTAATTAAATCATTAAGATTTCATAAATTGAGTTAGGAAAAATGACTAAAATAAAAAGAACGACGAAAAAAATGTAATCGGAATTATTTTTATCTGGAAAAAGGAACATAAAAAAGGTAGATTTAAGACTTATCAATGTGGTGCAAAAACGGTAATTACACAGCATGTGCTACACTTGATATAAAAAAGCTAATAAAAAAAAATCTGATTGCGAAAAAAACCAATGAAGTTTTTATTTTTTCTTTTCAGCGATGGAGTTGAAAGAGCGATTATTTTCTCCCAATACCCTCAATACAGTTGTGCTACGACTGGCTCCAGTTTGAACGCTATAGCTGACTTTTATAAAGACAGGTGAGTTGATCTATACTAATATTATAAAGCTGAAGAGTTTGTTTGTTTGAACGCGCTAACCTGGGGAACTACTGGTTTGATTTGAAAAATTCTTTCGGTGTCAGATAGCCCATTCATCGAGGAAGGCTATAGGCTATATATCATCACGCTAAGACCAACAGGAGCGGTGCAATGCGGGTGAAACCGCGGTGCACAGCTAGTTTTGATATAAACATGTCATATTTAGTCCGTTTTGTCTTTTTTAGTTGTCTAGAAATATAAAAAAGGGGGCAAAAATATATTTTTTTCTTTTTTTTTGCAGGAAACGACCAAACATAAAATTCAGTATGATTGAAAGGTGGGGTAATAATCCCCTACTAGCTACAGTATTCGCGGAAAGAATTAAGGAGAAGCTGTTACTGTTTGATGGCAGTGTACGGAACCAAGTTATGATCATGTTCACTGCGCACAGTCTTCCCCTTAAGGTAAGTTATTTTATTGAGCTATTGCATAGCTTTTATCTCGGACTTTGAGCGCGGCGAACGAATGTAAAAAATTCCGTAACGAAAAACCTAACACCCCCCACTCTAACCGGCACAGCGATGCGATGCTATGCAATAGCTTTACTGCGGCAGTAATCGAGTGCTACATGTATTTTTATTTTAATGATTTTTGGTAATGTATGTGTGGAAAAGTGGAATTAATTAAATGCGAATTATTAAGGGATAAATAACCAGATGAAGAAATTAAATATGAAATTTTAAGCGATTATTATAATCATAAAACTATCCATTTAAATAGTCCACATATTTTGTCGTTTTCATTTCTCCTACGTTCTGCGTAATATTATTTTCTTACAATTTCTTTCCAAAATATAATCATTCATATTAATAGCCTACAACTAACATTTATAGCATTCAAATGCTTTATAAATATATTTTTTTAAAGATCGCCTGGTGATGGAATTTTTCCTCTTCTTTAAAAATTTGTCAAATTTTTTGTCACCCTTTACTTTATTTTTAGCACAGACAGTATTTCGCATCAATATTAACTCATAGCAGTTCTAAAAATTAAACCAAATTAACTTGAATTTGATATTTTGGTTTTATGGCATTTAAATTATTCATAAATATAAATTTATAAAGAATAGAAAAAATCCGATCGATAGGATGCGGGTTCGAGTCCCGCCTCGTGATCGAATTTTTTCTATGTTTTTTCTATTCTTTATAAATTTATATCAAACTAGCTTTCCACCCGCAGCTTCGCCCGCGCAGTCAAAGAAAAACCCGCATAGTTCCCGTTCCCGTGGGATTTCCGGGATAAAACCTATCCTATTTCGCGGGGTAAAAAGTAGCCTATGTCATTTCTCGGGTATCAAAATATCTCTATACCAAATTTCATGCAAATTGGTTCAGTAGTTAAGGCGTGATTGAGTAACAGACAGACAGACAGAGTTACTTTCGCATTTATAATATTAGTATTGATTAACTTACTGATTTGTTCAAATTTTTCTAACTTCAGGCGGTATCCCGCGGCGATACATACCCGCACGAAGTGGCCGCTTCAGTATCTGCAACTATGGCGAAGTTACAAGTGCCGAATCCACACAGATTGGTCTGGCAGTCGAAGGTCGGACCGCTGCCTTGGTTACAGCCTTATACCGATGATGCTATTAAGGTAAATACGGAAAAAAAAAAAAAAAAACTGGATCCCTATTTGGCGTCTTTACTCTATTAAAAATAGGAAGAGGTCGCTAATACACATTTACCCTAGTAAAAGTAGCTAATAGGTGTGTTTACCCTGTTATAAGTAGGTAGAGGTGGGTATTAGGTGGCTTTACCGTGGTAAAAGTAGGTATAGGTCGCTAATAAACACATTTACCCTGGTAAAAGTAGCTATAGGTCGCTAATAGATACATTTACCCTGGTAAAAGTAGGTATAGGTCGCTATTTGTCACGTTTACCCTGGTAAAAGTAGCTATAGCTCACTAATAGACACATCAACCCTGGTAAAAGTTGTTATAGCTTGGTATTTAGTGCCTT
>CAJQZM010038540.1:10912-32227 GCA_907164665.1 Colias nastes
CTGCCGTGGTTACAGCCTTATACCGATGATGCTATTAAGGTAAATACGGAAAGAAAGAAAAAATAAACATTTGTCTCCAAAGCACACCGATAAAAAGCTTAAAACTAAAGTGAAGCAAAAAAGAATTGGTCAATGGTTCCTTTACCCCGGTAAAGTAAAGTAGCCAATAAAGAGGCAGTAGCCGGCTATAATAATAATATGGTGCATTGATGCTATTGAGTTGAATAGGGTAAGTGTACCGAATAGCGGTGACTTCCACTTGGTTAGGGTGAAGAAAGCTAGTAGCGACTGGTAACCAGCTATATGATATTACTAGCTGCGCTCCGCGGTTTCACCCGCGTGGCTCCGCTTCTGTTGGTCTTAACATGATGATATATAGCCTATAGCCTTACTCGTTAAATGGGCTATCCAACATCGAAAGAATTTTTCAAATCGGACCAGTAGTTCTTGAGATTAATGCGTTCAAATAAACAAACATACAAACAAACAAACTCTTCAGCTTTATAATATTAGTATCGATATAGCTATATAATATCAAAGATAAAGGTATCTTATAATGACTAGATATCAGACCCGTAACAAGTTTTTATGTGTGCTATTTCAAGTCTTTTGTCTTGACCGCCTCCTTGGTACAGTGGTTGACGCGTGAGCGTAGCACCGAGGGGTCCTGGGTTCGATTCCCGGTGGAGACGAAGAAAAAAAATGTCTCGGTCTGGCAGGACACAGAAGGCTGATCACCTACTTGTCCCTAAAGAAAATCGATCAGTGAAACAGATGTGTGCAAAATGCATCTGGCAAGGGGCAGTCCCATATCCCCGTAGTGGGGTAAGGACCCCACTACGGGGATATGGGACTTCACTTATTTCAAGTCTTTACAAAAAAGTGGAATAATTATCGTTAATTAGATTTTAAATTATCAAATGAAAAGGTCAGATCACAGGTTAAAAATCACAAGATCAACAAATTTGTATATATCGTAATTATATATCTGCTATATTACATTTTTAATTTAGTAATTTATTTTTTATATTTACAGGCGTACGCAAAACAAGGCGTGAAACACATGATCCTAGTGCCGATCGCGTTTGTGAACGAACATATAGAAACATTACATGAATTGGACATTGAATATTGTGACGAAGTTGCTAAAGAGGTATGTATTTTATTCGATACTAGCGGTCCGCTCCGGCTTCGCCCGTGGTACAAATTTACGTTTTCTCTACATAAGAACCATCCTCGTACTTCGAGGAATGTAATAAAAAAAGAATTAACGAAATCGGTTCAGCCGTTCTCAAGTTATTACCAACACATTTTGGGATTCATTTTTATATATAAGAAGATATAGATTAGCTTTCCGCCCGCGGCTTCGCCCGCTTTGTCTAAAACCTAATAAATCTATACTAGTAATCTATACTAATATTATAAAGCTGAAGAGTTTGTTTGTTTGTTTGAACGCGCTAATCTCGGGAACTACTGGTCCGATTTGAAAAATGATTTCGGTGTTAGATAGCTCATTTATCGAGGAAGGCTATAGGCTATATATCATTTCACTAAGACCAACTGGAGCAGAGCACTGCGGGTGAAACTGCGGAGCACAGCTAGTATTAAATAATTATGAAGATTTCTTTAACACAAAAACATTTTTCGTAAATTATAATTTTTTGTGATTTTTTGTTGTAATATTTTTGGTTTTTCAGGCGGGCGTAACACAAATAGAAAGAGCGGCAGCACCAAACGACCACCCGACATTCATAGCTGCGTTAGCTGACGTTGTTGCAAAACACATCACAACCGGGCCAGCCGTTTCGAGGCAATATCTGTCTAGGTGAGTACAGACACATAACTTAAATATTTATAGTATTTTTAGTGCTTGCAGACATGTTACATACAGCTATTTAGATAAATAATATTTAATGAAGAATTAAAAATATATCCACTATCATTAATCACATTTACTTAAATTAAAACAATACAATCGCTTGTTCTAAGCAAATGTATAATAGTAGCTGTCCCGCGGTTTTACCCGCATTGCTCCGCTCCTGTTGGTCTTAGCGTGATGATATATAGCCTATAGCCTTCCTCGATAAATGGGCTATCTAACACCGAAAGAATTTTTCAAATCGCACCAGTAGTTCCTGAGATTAGCGCGTTCAAACAAACAAACTCTTCAGCTTTATAATATTATTAGTATTAGTATAGATAAGATACAAGAGATATCAAGTATAGATAATAATATTTTTTTTTTCAGGTGTCCACACTGCGTCAGTAAGAGGTGTGAATCTTCGAAGGCATTTTATAAGGATTTTTGCAATTTTGATTACAACACTGAGCCTCAAGTTTCAAAAGTTTAATAAATAATATTTAGACAATCTCTCTTTTAATGTAGTTTTTTTTTGGATATTCTAAATGGCTTTTTCATATTGATAAATTATATGTATTATTTTTATTAGATGAATTTTGTATCAGCTATAAACTTGTGAAAATATTGATATTACGTATCAATTATTTTTCTCAAAGTTTAAAAATTCCGTTAGTTTTCAAAAAATTAAAGTTTAAAATCAGACGAATTGGTCGAGTAATTCTTGAGTTTTAAACAAGAAAAATTAAAGACATTTGATTTTTTTAAATAGTTTAAGTAAAAAATATGAGTATTTTTCATAATACTTTGATTAATTGAAGTCTGATATTTAAAATTCTTTAGTTTCTTCATTTGATTCTATAAAGAAATAGTTCTTCTTATGTCCGAGTATTATGAAAACTGCACCTATTTATTTCAATATATATTGTATGTATAATATGTATGACACAACTTCTGGATATGTTCTGTTTAGCTTTTCTATTAGATAAAATGACAATGTATGATATATAATTATTGGTTGGGTGAAATTGATGGGATATCTGTAACTTTATCAAGTAAAACTGCCAATTCATATTCCATAATATAATAAATAAAAACATTCTTTTTCAATTCATTTATGAATGCATTTTTATGTATTTAAATAGCATTTATTTTATTAAAATAGTTAATAGACATTGATACACAAAAATTTCATAAACATCGGTCAATCCGTTTCAGAGTGTGTATAAACACATTTACAAGGTACAAAATAAATATACAGTAGTTGATATTATAAGTAAAAAGGTGTAGATAGGTTACCAGCACAACATTCGATCTTCAAACGTCACACTAACGCACACACGATTAGACGTCAAAGTGAGATGGCATGATTCAACTGTCGTGAGCGAAAAAGAGACAACTTATTAAACTGTGGCTAATTGGCTACATTTCGTGATACTCCCGGGAGGGTTTATATCCTATGTATACCTTTTTCTTATGTCATTGATATATTATATAAAATGATATATATATATAATGTATAATATAAGTTACTTTTTAAAATTAGTTGTGTTTTTGTTTGATATAAATGGTTGTATAATATATGTTTATTATTTAGTGTAAATATGGTTATGGTTTAATAAATTTTGTAGTTTATTGCTGTTGTTTTATTTTACATTAATATGTAGCTATTTTCACAAACTCGCATTATTTTATAACAACAAAATTACGTCAAAAATTTTTTGCTAAATTTTTCCTGAAAATCCATGATTTCTTCTCTAGCTTCGCGCAGCCGGCATATACCGCTTCTCTAATGTGAGCATTTTGTCTGTGAAAACAAAATCTTAAACGATAGCTGGTGGCAAAGTTGGGCGGGTTGCTTGTTTTGGGTGTACACATAGAGTTTTAAGAATTCATCTATTTGAAAAAAAGAACGGTCTGGAATTTTATAAGTATTTTTTACGTACTCAGCGTATGCAAAACTATAACCTCCTTTGAGCTTAGTATACCAACAGTGGGACACCCTGTATGCACCTTACAAAAATTACACGTACGGCCGGCGTACGTAAGAGTATGAGTATGAGATGAAACTTGGCACAATCTTGAACAATCTTCACTCAAAATTCCATGAAAATCTGTACAGCGTGGAGTGGTCCAACCGTGTAAACAATACATTACTTTCGCTTTTATATTTTACTAGCTGTGCCCCGCGGTTATATCCACATTGCTCCGTTCCTATTGGTCTTAGCGTGATGATATATAGCCTATAGCGTTCCTCGATAAATGAGCTATCTAACACAGAAATATTTGTTTCAAATCGGACCAAGTAGTTCCTGAGATAAGCGCGTTCAAACAAACTAACAATCTTTTCAGCTTTACAATATTAGTATATGTCTTAGATATAACTTAACCTTCGAATAAAAATGTGTTAAGTTGTTTTATATTCACAAACATAGTTATAGTGACAATCGTTTGCGTAATGCTTTTCACTTAGTATTACTTAAGTGATGCTTACGTGTACTAAATAAGTAAATAATAGAACTTATGTTGTAACTTAAATCTATTGTATCGTGGAGACGTAAGTATGCGTATCTAGTACTAATATTTTACGTTAAAAACATATTAAAACGGTTTGTAACTAGGTATGTATAAATACAAATATGTATTGTACATACAAACTTAAACTTGAGTGTGTGTGCGCGCGTGTGTGGGTACATACACAGAAAATATAATATACATACATATTTACAGTTCTCGGTTATAATTTCGAAAAATTGAATTAATACCAAATCTCTAAAATATAAGATTTAACGGGAAATAGCACTATATTTTTTATAACTTGCCGCTCACTTTTTTTTAGCATTATATGAGAACGATTGTGGTCAAAATAACTATTTTTCAAAAATAAGTGAATAAGTAGGTACCAAATATTCATTATTAACTAGCGGTCCGCCCCAGCTTTGCCCATGGTACATGTTCACGTTTTCTCTCCATAATAATCATCCTCGCATTCAAGGAATATTATAAAAAAAGAACTAACAAAATCGGTTCAGCCGTTCTCGAGTTTTGCGCTTACTAACATATTTAGCCGTTAGCGATTCATTTTTATCATATAAATAACTAGCTGCGCTCCGCGGTTTCGCCCGCGTGGCTCCGCTTTTGTTGTTCATAGCGTGATGATATATAATTATATAGCCTATAACCTTCCTCGATAAATGGGCTGTCTAATACCGAAATAATTTTTCAAATCGGACCAGTAGTTCCTGAGATTAGCGCGTTCAAACACACAAACTCTTCAACTTTATAATAAGAAGTAAGTACCTAGGTATATAGATTAATCTCTCTCCTCTCCCTTTCTTTCCCTCACGAAATATAATTTTAAATTTTTATCATACTTTTAATAAAGCGCATCCAAGGCTGATATTTACTATATGGCTTGTATAAAAGTTTTTTGTGTTCAATAAAGAAGGAAGCTTTTATGTTTTATAATTAATATACTTCCTGTATATGTAATATTCGCAAGAATCGTGCATGTATCATAATATTAATCAATCTTCACAAATCAACCATTATCACTTTAAAACTCTTTCATTTTTAATCAAAGTAACAATTTATTACAGTACGTTGACCGACAAGTAAAAAATGCATCAAAAGACAAAAATTTACCTGCAAATGCCTGCAAAAGCTTTCTTGTCGTGTTTTTTATTACACGCATCCGACTCTTTCTAACTACACATTTTTAGAATATGTAAGAGAGAGATAGCGCACTGGTGCAATACTGTCATTTGACAGCTGACAATGCTGACATTAGAGTGAAGTCAGTGAAAACCGACGTGAGTATTGATAATTTCATTCCGAATTTTAGTTTCATCGTGAATTAACTCATGGTCGCACGTATGTTTTAATTTTAAAATGTAAACAAATGTTTTCGTGATCGCTACCGAAATGTCGAAAATGTATGTGTATGTGTGTGTCTGTGCCGTTTTGTTAGTGAACAGTGTTTATTCGTATACACATGAAAACGAATATGTTACCGATCACCACCATACACATTGTACACACGAACACCCGAAGGAGGATCAAGTAAGTAATTAATTCGATTATAATTTGTACAACAATCCTTTGAATACGTGCTGGTTGAAAAGAAAAAAAGTGACACGAAGTTCGAAATTCAAATGTGAATTTCTCCAGACGAAAATTGCATGTTCTTTTTTTAATTTTGGTTATTTTGCTATAACATAAGCAAACTTAACTTCATAATATAACCAATTCAGATTAGATTTTAGCACATTAGTCATTTGCGAAAAATTTAATCGCATTTACTGCTCGGTAATATTTTAAGTGTCTGGTTTACTTCTAAAAGTATTCAAATATAGTTTGTGTTTCATTGTGCTTACTTGCACAAACATAGGTACCTACATGATTGATAGATAAATAATTATGCAATGTTGCAGTTTGCACGATCTCTGTACATATACATATTTGTTTTCAAATAACACAAGGATATGATAGAAGTAAGAACATGTTTATAATCTTATTCATAACTTGATTCATAAGTACCTACATTGTACATGAGTTATATTTTAATTACTTACAGAAAAATAATTAATTAAAACAGCCTTCGGAATGATATTTATTTAGAAATAATTAATTCCAACTTTATTTACGATGTCGTACAGTTATGTTATACGATTTTAAATCAATAAATTTTTCATGTTTCAATAAAAAAAAAAAAAAACTCAAGGACAAGGCTGTATGGCTTTGAGCCTTTGCCCAATTTTCGGTGCAGTGTTATGACTCACAATATAGATACAATAATTTTTAGCGCGAATTTCAAGAAATATTTTCTCGACGTTTAGAAATTCTATGACTAAAAGTTATGAAGTTAGATATTCCGTGATGTATGTAACGTCGCTTCGCTTCATAATTTAACGCTTTCTAACTACCGTGTATTTGGTAATTAATTTTGCGTGTTTTCTATGCAGTTTAGTTTTATCTCCCAAGTGACGAATTTAATTTCGCGATCCGCGCGTTCTTCGATTTTTGAAGAATTTCCTGTCTTGAATCATTGAATGTACCTATAAATTATGGTTGATTTGGATTATGGTAGGTATGTTTATTGGTGATTTTGAGCTAAATCATGATAATATTCATAAATACGCGACTCAGGTACCTATTTTGTTAAATATTATGTAGATGCTTAGGTATCAGATTTTTTTGTACAAAACAGACATAAGAGTCATTAAATCAAACGAAGAAGTACCTAAATAGGAATAAGTAAATCTCTTTGTACCTACCTACAATATGTATAGAAAAATCTATATGTACTAATATTATAAAGCTGAAGAGTTTGTTTGTTTGAACGCGCTAATCTCGGAAACTACTGGTCCGTTTTGAAAAATTCTTTAGGTGTTAGGTAGCTCATTTATCGGGGAAGGCTATAGCCTATAATATCATCACGCTACGGCTAACAGGAGTGGAGCCACGGGGTGAAACCGCGCGGAGCAGCTAGTAATCAATAAAGTAGAAAATGATTCTTAAAAATTATTGTCTGTAATTAAAAGAATTAGCGATCCCAATCGCGCATGTTACTTTTCTCTTTAAATCGATATTTAATACAAGTAGGCGTCTCACAGCGTATTTAATTACAAAAATAACCTTGTATAAAATAAATTAAATTATTTACCTACGATTCGATAATTTTGAATTTGTTCATGTCTTATTTCAATACACGCATATACCTAGATCGCAAATTAAAATTAAAAATTGCACCATAAACATTGAGAACATGTCCATGTCGTGGTCATATCGTAGATTTGCTCATTTCATGATATGATCGATCATTTCGTGAAATGGTCGCATTTCATGAAATGCTCGAATGTCTATTGGCCACATCATGATGTGGTTTGGGCAGATCAATGATAAGAAATCGTTTCTCGATATGGCCAACTAAACGCGCGGTTTTTTCATGAAATGATCAAAATTATTTGATCATATCGTAAAATAGTTACATTAATTATTGGTAGAGGCGCTGCAAGCGCTGTGTTTATGTGATAAGATGGCGGCCGCCGGCGAAAATTTAATTATTCGCAGTTTAAAACTTCATAGTTCATTTTATTACAATATGAAGAAAGTCATAGCAAATAATTTACGACGAAGAGGTTCGAGTACTATGGAAAATGCGGATATCTTATATTGAGGAAAAAATGCGTCTAAAATCCTTTACATAAATATATTTATATATCCTATGTTATTATAATTGTTCCTTTTTTAAAAAGCGATTCGCTTCTGGCACTCGCCGGCCGCTGCCGCGGCACGCTCGCTTTGCTCGCTCGGCTCGTGCGTTCTTTATTAAAGTCTAACCTAACCTAACCTAAATGTTTTCTATTGCAAAAACCATTCGCTTCTGGCATTCGCCGGCCACTGCCGTGGCACTAACTTATATGACAATAAACAAGTTCTAAAAATATTCAGAATTTTTTAATGTTTTATGGACTTTATATATTTTATACGATCTGGCCAAATGTGGATGACCATATCGTGAAACGTTGACGATTTAACGATCTGACCAAACCATGTTGGCCATTTCATGAAATGCGACCATTTCGTGAAATGGCCACTCATATCATGAAATGATCAAATCTACGATATGACCACGACATCCACATACATAATGCTTTACCTACAAGCAAAAAGTACAACTAAGTTTGTTTTAAATAATAAAACTCAAACTCAAACTCAAAAATATGATAAAGTGAAGTCGTGAGCATTGTCTAGTCAATTTATAATTAGTCTAGACGTTAGAATGGGATGTCTCTTTTTAATATAAAATGAATTTAGAAGCGGTTGTAGGTATGTGTATTCTGTGTGAAATTGACTTTATTGCATAATTGGTTGGCTCATTATATAAATAAAAAAAAATGGGAAAATTATATGACTGTAAAAAATACTTATATCGTTTTCTTTTCTTGGTTTTATAAATTAAGCAGTGTCAATAAATAAAGAACGTATCTTTCTGCATGGAGATTATTTGTATGTGAAAAATTGCTTGACAGAATTTGGCCAATTCGATTCTTATTGCAATGATTTATCCAAACATATTGTTCTAATAATTTTATTTTTTTATCTATGTGTACCGTGTACCCGCAGCACAATGCGGGCTTGTCGAGTGTGTTCCATCGCGATACGTGCAGTGGAGCGCGGGAGAGAGGCTTTAGAAATAGTGAGATGTCACTACTATCCAAACCTATTTATTATTGCTCTGTCTATGTTCGAAATATCGTATAATGGGCCCTCTTCACAATGCATCAGCAATATTGCTTTTTTAATGAAATTGAAAATTGATTTTCTTTCACGAGGGTATAATTTTAAGTTAAATTATACCATGGACACTATTATACTATGTTATGTTAAAAGCACATAAAGTTAATTCCAATCATGCAAAGCAGTCTACATGCTCATATACCGCACAAAAATTCTCTCCCGCGCAGATAGCGATGCCGTTGCCATGACAACGGTTGCTTTTCCACAGATTATATTAACTATTAGCTGTGCCCCGCGATTTTACCCGCTTTGCTCCGCTCCTGTTGGTTTTAGCGTGATGATATATAGCCTATAGACTTCCTTGATAAATGGGCTATCTAACACCGAAATAATTTTTCAAATCGGACCAGTAGTTCCTGAGATTAGCGCGTTCCAACAAACAAACAAACTCTTCAGCTTTATAATACTAGTATAGATACCATATAGTCAATATGTAGTGATAATAATTTAAATTAAAATGTTATTACAATTCTTTTCAATGGAAAATCGATTGTAAAATGCGAGGGTTGGTCATTGCGTTTTACGAAGGGTTAACTTTAGGGTAGAAAAAGGGGTGACATTATGTATCGGGCTTTTCCAAAGCTAATTTTTCATTTGTAATTATTTCTTTACTAAATACAACAAGCTTGCATGGTACACGTAAATTTATATATTATATATGCTAATGTATACTAATATTATAAAGCTGAAGAGTTTGTTTGCTTGAACGCGCTAATCTCGACACCATGGGTCTGATTTGAAAAATCATTCCACTGTTAGATATTTATCGAGAAAGGCTTATAGGCTGTATTATGCTGTATAGTGTATATCATCACGCTAAGGCCAAAAGGAGAGGAGTAATGCGGGTAAAACCGGGGTGCGCAGCTAGTCTGGGCTATTTTGCATGGAAGAATAACAAACGCACATCCATAATAAATAATTCCATACATATAACATACTAGCTTTCCGCCTGCGGCTTCGCCCGCGTTTTGAAAGGAAAACCCGCATAGTTCCCGTTCCCGCGGGATTTCCTGGATAAAACCACCAAACTATGTTGCTCAGTGAAGATGCAGCTTTCTAATGGTGAAAGAATTTTTGAAATCGGTCCAGTAGTTTATGCGTGAAACCATACATACATACATACATACGTACATACATAATTACAAACCTTTCCTCTTTCTAATATTAATATAGATTTACAAACTTTCTCGTTTATAATATTAGTATTTTTACCGGGATTAACCTATAATTCTTATTAAACTTAACTACTCTACCAAGAAGTTTTTAAAAGTGCAATAATAATATTTCATCATTCAAGCATCTTGGTTTTAATTGATACACTCGTCAATTAAAGTACGTACCTAGTGACCTGGAATGACCTATATAAACACACTAAAGTAACCTAGATTCTCGACATGCGCAGATGAATTCAATATAATAAGAATATAGTTAAAAAAAAATATCGAAACTCATGTATGTATTGCACATGTATTGTCACCGATCCTTGATAAGTGTACAAAGTTTGAATTAAATCTGTCCGTTTAAAGTCAAAATCGAGTGTAAAGGAGTCGGTTACATACAAACATACAGATGAAGCTAATAAAAGCGTGTTAAAATCCATTTATTTTTCTACATGCTTACAGTATAAAGCTGAAGAGTTTGTTAGCTTGAACACGCTAATCTCAGGAACTACTGGTCCTATTTGAAAAATTCTTTCAATGTTAGAAAGTCTATTTATTGAGGAAGGCTATAGGCTATATATCATCACGCTAAGACTAATAAGTGTGAAGCAATGCGGGTATTACCGCGGGGCACAGCTATATATATAAAACTGTAGATAAAAACTATATATCCATACTTATATAATATAATATTATAAATGCGAAAGTAACTCTGTCTGTCTGTCTGTTACTCAATCACGCCTTAACTACTGAACCAATTTGCATGAAATTTGGTATAGATATATTTTGATACCCGAGAAAGGACATAGGCTACTTTTCACCCCGGGACATAGGATAGGTTTTATCCCGGAAATCGCACGGGAACGGGAGCTATGCGGGTTTTTCTTTGACTGCGCGGACGAAGCCGCGGGTGGAAAGCTAGTGTAATATAAATAAGTAACTATGTACTATGTGATACGTAAGTTAGTTTACTTTTAAGGTACACTACCGCGTTCTATGGTCTAAAGCCAGTTATGTTAAATAATAATGTTAATGAACACATTGTTTATGATTTAATCATATAACTGTGTGACGGTTGTTTAACCAACTTTGTTAAAAGAAGTGTTATGTCACTGTAAGACTGTAAAAACTAAAAATCGTCAGTTTAGCTAACGCGCCGGTTTGCAAATTGTCGAAAAATTGTGATCCGTAAGTTCCGTAACATCATTATTATATCCTACTAATATTATAAATGCGAAAGTTTGAGAGGATGTGTGTGTATGTGTTTGTTACTCTTTCACGCAAATACTACTGAACCGATTACAATGAAATTTAGCACACATATAGAGGGTAACTTGGATTAACACATAGGATAGGTTTTATCCCGGCAATCCCACGGGAACGGGAACGGAAACTATGCGAGTTTTTCTTTGAAAACGCGGGCGAAGCCGCGGGCGGAAATCTAGTGTATAATATATCTCGCGACATTATAAACTAACGATGTTTCCAATTTTACGATGACATAACATAACATTTAGCTACTATCCATACTATCCTAATAATATTAAAATGCGTCATTAGTTTTTGCGGATGGATGTATGAATGTTTGTTACTCTATTACGCGAAAACCACTGAACGGATTTTGATAATACTTGGCACTTGGCAGTGGCAAATGCTTAAGTCCGTCTCGCGTCTGTCTATTATGCTACACTATAGCATCGATTGCCAGAATTTGAAAAGAAAATAGTTGAAGAAACACGTTAAAACAGACTACATTTATTTTCCAAAGAAATATCCTACCATTTGAAATAACAATTAAGTAGGATCATTATGCCGATGGTTCAGACATCAGAGTAAATCAAGTTATTTCCTGTTCAAAAAAATTTCTTTTTTCAAGAAATCCTTGCGAACAAAAAAACATAGAAACGACGTTAATTAGAATCAAAATTATCCTTAAAGGCGTTTCGTTAAAATAATTTCCTCACAAAATTTAACATAAATTGTAATTACAAATGGCTCGAAGGGTAAAAGTTTCCTTTTGTATTTGATTTTCCCGTGTATTTACCATTTCTTCTATTGTTACTAAGCCATTTTTTAAATATGTATACAAGTTTGATTATATTTTGTTTTTAAAAGGCTTTTTAAATATAAATCTAGGAATGTATACTAATATTATAAAGCTGAAGAGTGTTTGCTTGAACGCGTTAATCTCAGTAACCACGGGTCCGATTACAGCTGGTTTTTAAATCGTTATTTTAATACTACAATAAAAATCTTAATAATGATACTATTATTAGGAAGGAAGATCTGTTTTTTTACCTGGGGCCGCAGTCTGTACATTAGTCTGTCAATTTTACCCATTGTATACCTCCATCAAATTAGGGAGAGGTATAAAGCGACATCATTTTCATTGCTGAAGACGGGACTATAAATTAGTTTGTCGATAAATACCGACTTATGTCCAGAATGCGGCCATCTCCTGTTTAAATAAAAAATACTTGACATGTTGTGATTTTACTTAGGCAGGAAGTGGAATATAAATACCTACGTGACGCAGTTTCAAAAAGGTTTAATTATTATTAATTAGCGATATGTCGCCTATTGGGGAAACCATTAAAATTATAAAAAAATAAATTTAACATAAACCTGCTAAGTGTTATTAAAACTTAATATGCAGTAATAAATAATGTATATTTGGAATGCTAAGTTTGACCGTCATCAAGGTTCCCGGTAAAACAGACAGACATATTTACACTTATATCAGAGTTCATCAATTTCGATTTAGTCGTTTTGTAGTTTAGCAACAAACATAATATTATATTTGTTGCTAACTAACTATATTATTCACTAATATATTATAGCCATGTCTTCTACATATAAAAAATCGTTTACACTATTTTAATACTGTTTGTTAATTTATAACTAAGGAATTTATGAACGAATTTTAATGATTTTTCGTTGAATTTATAACCGCTAGGATCAGGATAATGTAGACAACTTTAAAATTTTTGAAAAACAATAGAAAAGTACATTCTCAAAAGCGGAGCCTGTGTTAAAGGAGCTAGTCTATAGAAAATAATAATATAAATAGTATACGTATATTATAAATTAAAATACTTTAATATACAATATATTACATTTACTATTTCCAATACCGTTGTAATTTTTTTTGTTCAGTCAATAAATAGTTTAAACATAGTTATGCAAAGTCCTCTCTTTAAGGTACGGAATCTAGAAAATGGAGGAAAAAATCTAAAAACCTATATGAGGAAAAAACGTTACAGAAATATTTTTACTGCGCATAAAACTAATAGGTAATTAGTGGAAAAATATGCCATTTGCATGAATTTGTCACAGGTTTTAATTAAGTCACGGTTGTTATTTTGAAGTCAGCTTTGAATTTTAAAATAAAGCATTTTTCAGCTGAAGAGTTTGTTTGTTTGACCGCGCTAATCTCAGGAACTACTGGTCCGATTTGAAATATTATTTCGGTTATTATATGCGCGGAGCCGAAATATATTGAAATATTATTTCGGCTCCGCGGTTTCACCCGCATTGCTCCGCTCCTGTTGGTCTTAGCGTGATGATATATAGCCTTCCTCCATAAATGGTCTATCTAACACCGATAGAATTTTTCAAATCGGACCAGTGGTTCCTGAGATTAGCGCGTTCAAACAAACAAACTCTTCAGCTTTATAATTTTAGTATAGAATATAGATGTTATTATCGTTTTGAAGATACACAAAATTACTAAACGGATGACATGTTTTTAAATACGTATACAGATTTTAACTTAGAATAACATACAAAGCCGTGCCAACTTAATGCACTAAGTAAATACATATTAAGTTCTCTATTGGCATTTTGTAGTAGCCTCGGCCTATAGTTGCATAATAATGGAATTGATTCTATAGCCTGTCTTCTAGTAAAGATGTATTCGTTTTACTAATGTACTAGCTTTCCGCTCGCAGCTTCGCCCGCGTTTGAAAGAAAAACCCGCATAGTTCCCGTTCCCGTGGGATTTCGGGGATAAAACCTATCCTATGTGTTAATCCAAATTACCCTCTATATGTATGCTAAATTTCATTGTAATCGGTAGCAGTATTTGCGTGAAAGAGTAACAAACATACATACACATAGTACATACATCCATCCTCACAAACTTTCGCATTTATATTAGTAGGACTTCCAGCTTGCTGTACCCAGTGTGTTTTACCCACATTGCTCTGCTCCTAATATTTATTTTACTCTTTTTATACAGAAGGGCGATATTTTTGCTTAGAAATATTATGTTTATTGAAGTGAAACTTCTTTATCGGGGTTGGAAAAAAATTTAGTGTAACAATTTTTCGTTACGCGTGACATTTTTCCGTTACGCGCCATCTTTTTCTTATCCCTACCACGCGTGATTCGACGTATTTATGTAAAGTTGCATATAGTAAATTATTTTTTGAAAAATAAGGTCATAAAGAAGTTTCACTTCTTACGTGTGTACACCAGTACACGCACACATTTTTTATACAGAAGGGAGATATTTTTAACCGACTTCAAAAAAAAAGAGGAGGTTATATCAATTCGGCCGGTATATTTTTTTTTGCTAAGAAATATTCTATTTATTTATTTTAGAATTTCCTATTAGAGATTAAATACATTTGTGTGCCAAGCAAGATAGCTAAAAATAAAATATTTTAATTTATGTAATATAATATAGGATATCTTATAACCATAATTAATTTTGTATTTTCTTGTCTTTCCTTTTCCGCTAGGATAATATATTTAGATATTAAAGATAATAAATAAGGTTTTCCTCGTGTTTGGTTTTTATATAGAAAAAAAAACTTAAATTATATTAATATTATTTATTGTTTACTAGCTGTGCCCCGCAGTTTTAACCGCATTGCACGGCTCCTGTTGGTCTTAGCGTGATGATATATTGCCTATGCCTTCCTCGATAAATGGACTATCTAACAATGAAATAATTGCGTGTCAGAAGTAAAACTTCTTTGGCAAGATTCAAATGCGGCCTTACTCCATGACGTGACGGTATTGCCATGACGCGACCTTGAAATTTTACTCTCAACGTGCCTAAAGAAGTTTCACTTCAAAAAAATATAACATTGTGAACACGAACTAATACACAATATGTAACTAGTTTACACATCTGTTTATTTCCCCATTCAAGTGATTAATTAAATCCTGACCTCTGTTATCTATGAATACAAAACAGCTGAACCGAATGTGATGTTACGCAACCGTGTCGTAATCGGTGAAAGCCTGTGAAATCTATATGCGCCCATCCGAATTCTGGCCGCGGTGTATGGTGCTTCACTTTGATTGATATGGCAGAGATAGTTTGTGATAAGGCGGTACTCTTTTGTGTTTTTTTATTTGTTTATAATATATCATTATCTGGAATCCTTACAAACGTTTATAATAATAACTTACATATTGGTAGGATTTTACATATTAAACGGCCTTATCGAACCGCGTCGGCAAAAAAATGTTTACCCACATTGCTCCGCTCCTATTGGTCTTAGCTTGATGATATATAGCCTATAGCCTTCCTTGATAATCGGGCTATCTAACTGTGAAATAATTTTTCAAATCGGACCAGTAGTTCCTGAGATTAGCGCGTTCAAGCAAACAAACAAACTCTTCAGCTTTATAATATTAGTATGTAGGTATATTCAATATTGTATAGATAGTATAAAATAGTTGCTTTCCGCTGTCTGTACTAATGTATGATTAAATTTTTGAAATAACACGATTTTTTTATGTTTTTTTTTTTAATATTTAACTAGCTTACCGCCCGTGGCTTCGCCCGCTTTGTCTAAAACCTAATAAATTATATACTAAAACCTTCCTCTTGTATCACTATCTATTAAAAAAAACCGCATCAAAATCCGTTTCGTAGTTTTGAAGATTTAAGCATACAAAGGGACATAGGGACATAGGGACAGAGAAAGCGACTTTGTTTTATACTATGTAGTGAAATGCGTTTAAAAAATCTACAATTTCTAAATTCGTTCTGTTTAGGCTTACGCGCGAATCTTATTACGATTATTTATATACTAGCTGTTGCCCGCGACTTCGTCCGCGATAACGTCGTTTTTCGTCATTCGTCGTTAAAAAAAATACGTGACACTTTATATTTGAATGTTCTTAATTATTGTTTCTTATAAAATTTAACTACATTAAAATTGAACACTCTGGAAAATCTTAAAATCTGAAGAAAACATGAATGAATGTGATTTAAATTCTACATTACTTAGTATTTCAAATAATAATATAAATTAAATGTAGATTAATAGTTTGAGCGCACCATTATATAATATGTACCTAAGTATTAAATTACGTTAGTTTACATAGTAACTTTACTAAAAACACGATGACTTTCTTTAAAATAAAAATAAAAAATAAAATAATATTTATTTGCTTGAAACATGGTACATAGAGATGTCAAAATATTTCGATTGTTCATCATGTTTTGCTTAGTCTAAAGCATGCAAATACTGTCTAAATTTAAATTAAATACAATATTGAAATGAAATTACTTTACAATTAATTGACAAATAACATTCCACAATAATTACATTTTAAGGCTATACATACAATTATAATAATTAACATTTATAGTCAAAAAATTCTTTTATGCTATAAAAACAATTTAAGATCAACCATTTCGTCAGTTTATTTTTAAATACATTAATTGTTTGGTTTCGTATACCTTTGGGAATACGGTTGAATATTTTTATGAGCATGATAGGTCCACTTTTAGAGTAAAGCGCAGTTTTACAACGTGGCATACTAAGTTTATCAGGGTCTCTAGAGGGAATAATGCTCACGTTAGCCGCCCTTGTGAAATATTGGGGGTGTTTTTTTACGAAGATACAGCTCTCCAGTATGTACATGGAAGTCAGAGTCAGAACGTTTAATTTTCGAAATAGTGGCCGACAGCTTTCTAACGGCCCAACCCCGCAAATAGCTCTAATACATTTTTTTTGAGCTAGGAATGCTCTGTTAACACTTGTCGAATTGCCCCATAATATTAGTCCATATCTTAATATAGATGACACATAACCATGGTATGCGGTAAGCGCAATTTTTTCAGAACTTATGGCCCTTAAACGACGTAAGGCGAACACAAATTTGTTGATACGCGAACATAAATGATTTATATGGGATTTCCAATTACAATTGCTGTCTAACATAATGCCTAAAAATTTTATTTCATCGACTTCTTCCAATATAATGTCTTTGTAAATTAAATTAATGTCATACTTTCTTTGTTTGTAATTATGAAACTGCATTACTTTCGTCTTTGCTAAGTTAGCCGTCAAGTTGTTTATTTTTAGCCAGTCAATTATTCTATTCAATGTCAAATTTAAATTATAATTACATGTCAAATCCGAAGTTACATTAGGTATAGTCACAGAAATGTCATCAGCATAAAGTGTGCATTTATAGTTTGTTACGTTTGGTAAGTCGTTAATATAGAGTAAGAAGAGAAGCGGTCCGAGCACGCTTCCCTGAGGGACACCTGAACTGTTGAGCCTGGAGGTTGATCGTACAGTTTTTATGTCAGAACCATCACCACTATATGCAATCTCGACACACTGCACACGATTAGCGAGGTAGGATTTTATCCAATTGAATGATGGTCCTCTTATTCCATACATATCACACTTATTTAGAAGAATATTATGGTTTACACAATCAAAGGCTCTACTCATATCAAAGAATATGACCGTTGCGCTAGTACCACTATCAATATTTTCTAAAATGCTCCG
This sequence comes from Colias nastes, assembly GCA_907164665.1. Lineage (NCBI taxonomy): Eukaryota > Metazoa > Arthropoda > Insecta > Lepidoptera > Pieridae > Colias > Colias nastes. Next base: position 29,002 of record CAJQZM010038540.1, read on the forward strand.
TATAAGTTGGTATGCTGCTAGTGTTGTAGACTTTCCCTTTTGAAAACCATTTTGTTCATGCTTTAATATCGAGAACTTACATAAATAATCAGTTAGTCTTTTATGCATTATCTTTTCGAATATTTTAGAGATTATTGGAATCAGTGTTATAGGTCTATAATTATGAATGTCATGTTTTTCACCCTTTTTGTAAATCGGCTTTACAATTGAGTATTTCAGTCTATCCGGAAAAATACCTTCATCAAATGATAGATTAATCAAATATGTCAAAACATTTGCAATAATATTAATACATAATTTAATAATGAAAACACATATATCGTCATATCCTACTGAATTTGTGTTTTTTAAGGAATTGACTGCCCGTATGGTTTCAGTCTCCGTACAAGGGAAAAGAAACATAGTCGTTTCTATAGTCTCGATGCCGAGTTTGCAGCTTTCAGGATCAGAGGATGCATGCTTAGTATAGTATTCGTTAAATGAATTTGCAATATGTTCCGGATTCGTAACCATTATAGAACCAGAGTTAATATATTCTAAGTAATTATATGTTTTTATTTCATCTACTTTGTCACTTATGATATTCCAAGTTGCTTTGCATATATTGTTCGCTTTACTGAGGTAAGAAGAGTTCTGATTCATTTGGGAGTTCTTAATACATTTTTTGAGCAACTTATCATATTTTTTAAAATCTTCTTTGTTTTTGGTAGAACGTGTTTTGTAGTACGTGTATCTCAGTTTTCTTTTTCTTAACGATGATATTCTTAACCCTTTCGTAATCCATTTAGGTCCGCTGGTTTGATTTTTTATTTTAATTTTATTAATAGGAAAGCATAAGTTATAGAATAATATAAAGTAATCATGAAACTTATTAAATGCTTCGTTACAGTTATTTTGTATATAGACTTCGCTCCATGATAGGCTTTTTAAACATTTTTGAAACTTGGTAATATTTTCTTTACAAAAATCACGCCTTTTTATATGTGAAACTACGGGTGAACTTTTTTTTTTAATAGGACAGAATAACGTTTGACCTGTCTCATGATCCGAAAGACCAAGTAGATGAACTGTACCTTTTGCATTTTTTATGTTGCTTATAATTAGATCTAAGCATGAGTTTTGTCTCGTCGGTTCATTAATATGTAGGATAAGGTCATAATTTAGGAGAATGTCTTGCAAGCTTTGAGATATATAATTTTCTTTAAGAGTATCAATGTTCATATCTCCCGTCAGTATAATTCTTTTTTTGTTATTTTTTATCAGTTTATCCAGCAGTATTACAAATCTGTTTAGAAACTCATTTGGATTAGAATTAGGTATCCTGTAAATGCATATAATAATTATATTCATAGAGCGTATTTCAATACCACAACACTCAAAGACCTTTTCCGTAGATATTTCAGTACAATAGGGGACTGGAGTACAATCTATTAACTTATTTACAAGTATACAAACTCCACCGCGTTTTTCCTTACTCCTTGAAAAAATACTACCCAACTTAAAATTTTTAAATCTAATATTTGTCTCATCTCCCAATCTTACAAATGTTTCGGAGAAACAAATTACATCAATATATGTATTTTCAGATAAAAACTCATTCAGTATAAGTTCAACTGCTTCTAGTTTGTTCAACAGGCCAGCTATATTCTGATGAAATAACGTAAAATGGGACGTACTTAGAGAGCACTTTGATTTAGCCGAAAAAATGATGACGACGATTCATTGGGTGTAAGGTCTATCGAAATTTTATTTTTTTCGCGATTTTTATTATTCATCATAGAAAATAGGTAAGGTATAGTTCCCTTTTTAAGAATAGGATTTAATTGCTTAGGCTTACTCTGTTGTGAAACTGCGCTTTTTTGTAGTTTGAAGTTTTTTAAACATAAAAAGTGGTCAGTATAGAATTGCATATCGATTAAGAAATTGATACGTTTACAGATATACTTTATAGAAGGATACATGCTATAGTTACATACGTTTAAAAATGTACAATTTTTATAATTATTACATACATGCAATAACATTTGATTTAACTTAAATTCATTTAAAAACCTATTTTGAAACACATTAACAACTATTATTTTTGCATTCTTGAATGATCCTAAAGTCTTTGTTAAACTCGCCATCAACTGAAAAGGATTACTGTCATTTTCACCAATAGAAATAATTAGGTAATTATCATCATAATCTCGCAACATGTTGCTACAAGAAAGGATGTCTGTTGCGGGCGCATAAGGCTTCGTGAAAGAGTGAATTTTATAATTTTGGTATTTGGTGTTTCGTCGACTGCGGATGAGTATAGGCGCCAAGCCAATAAATTGTTGTCCACCGATTATGAGTATTTCAGGATCACTTTTTGGGACATCTTGAATACATTTTTGTGTTTCATCAATTGGTTGGAGAATAGATTCCTTTGGAATATCCTTACATATTTTATTGATATTGTCATCATGCGTATTTTGGTAGGTATTTGCGATCATAGAGTATAGTAATATATATTGGAAATAGAGAGCCGTCTTGGTTCTTTTTTATGCCGACCTCTAATGTCAAGTCAATCACTAGTGCCATCTGTTAATGCCATCCAAAAATAATGTATCTATATAGATAACAGCTGCTACTGTTTAAATATCTAGCTGAACCTTTACACCAGTAGCTTAAGCTAGATATTTAACAGTAGATACTACAAAGTAAAGAGGTTTCGTATATTAAACAACATACGAAACCTCTCTATTTGTAGTATTTACTGTTAAATATCTAGCATAATCATTGCTACTGGTGTAAAGGTTCAGCTAGATATTAAAACAGTAGCCGTTCTTAGCAAGAAATAATTTTAGGTGATGAAAAAAAACAAGTTCGATATTTTATTTATTACATTTATTAAATTTATGCTTCACATAATATGCTTGTGCTGCCAGTTTGATTTCATCCTCACCATCATATTTGATTTTGCCTGATAATATCCTATTGATTGTACGGCACCAACTATATATTAAAACATTAGCTACCGTGTTATTAAAATATTTTTTTAATTGATCTTCATGATAATTACAAGTAAACGGGTACCATTCTACCATTATATCAGCAAGCATGTAAATTTTATCCTTTATTTTGCTTTTTGGAACATTTTCTTTGAGAATACCCGTTACTATTTCTTGCAATTGAATGAAACCTTTTTCCATACCTTTTGAAGGATACACAAGACAGTGGCTACTTATTTTGTATTCCT
>CAJQZM010038542.1:4532-29894 GCA_907164665.1 Colias nastes
TCGCCCGCGCAATGCCGCGCGCTCACTCGCCTGCGCGCGGCTCGAGCGCCACGGCACTACCAAAAGCGCAGTAACTACGAATTTTACAACGCAAACATATTATTTCCCTCGCGTGTATAGGGCCAATTTCGTGTTACTCGCGTTTTTGGTTTTCATTTCGCCACATTTAGTTCGGGTGACCGGTATCGTGTACCCGCCATGTTAAAATAATCGTGCGGCATCTTACAAGTTTTCCGAGCGTTGAACGTCGGATACAGCCTCCTTGTGGTAAGCTATCTTTTATATTTCATTTAATATAATGTATTATTTTAATTGCTATTGATATAGTTACTTTAATTGAAGTTCTATAACCAGATCATAATTTAATCTCAATATTTATAATAAGAATTTTGAAATATTTAACAATAAGTCCGTAAATATTTTCTTTTAATATACATTAACATCATAATAAGCTATTTCAGTAGCAAAAAAAATTTTACTTACCAAGCCCTCATTACCCTGTTATTTCATTAAATTGAATAAATATTCAAGTACCCTCCTATTTTTTAATCGTTACAACATCATTATATCAATGAGCGCACATCTCAAGTGTCACTCTCTGATTATTTACTTTAGAAATTTTATTAACACATTGGCGGGAAAATTTATCATCATCCGAAAAAAATATTAACACATTGTATTTTTGTTATTAAATTAGTATCTAAGTACGCAAAAAATACGAAGTCGGTCGATTAAATTTGCAAGGAAAAACTTAGATAAAATTTGCTCAAGATCGTTTTATAGATAGCAAGTTAGCCTTTGTTGCATTGTATGTGGTTATTAAGGCTATACAGTATCCGGGTTCGCAGGTTTGACTGCCCACGGGTGTCCTTGACCGCTGTGAACCCGCCAAAATCTTTGCTACGTATGACGCACGCACTTAGATTTAGCCGCTGAATAAAGCCTTTGTTCGCACAACACCTGCTTCGTTCAAAAACCTTTTTCGATACATAATAGAGCGTATTGTCAATTTTAATGGAACTATTGATTTGAGGCAAATTCAAACTTTCTTTTCATCGCTATTCACTAGACTATTGACTAGATTGTCCAGGTGGCGTATTATGTCAATTTTTTATCTGTCAGACCTCATTCTATGCGCGCACACTTGACAGGTGGCATTTCGTGTATAGTTGCAACATAAAAAGCAATAGTCTGAAGGTCATTTTCTAGGCAACGTCAAAATATAAGCCGTAAAAGGTGCGTGTCATTCGGTTTCAATTTGGGTTGCTCAGTTCGGTATCTGTCACTTCCTTATTGAATGTCAGATGACGTAAAAACTACTTCATAGTTCGGTACTCATAAAATTGATATTTAATTCCTTGGCACCGTAGAATGTAAAGAAATATCCAGATTTTCTTACAAATATTTAACATAATATAGGTACTACAGTGTGTAACTAACTACTAAGTATATAATTTTATATAGATGACGTATAAATATATTCAGATATAAAGAAACTAGTTTGATTTGAATGTATAAGGCACTAATTGAATGATATTTCTCTAATGAGTTCACAGTACGGATGATGGACACAGGACATCTCATTAAGGTTAGGTACCTATAACTTCATCTCGGTTTAAAGTTAATTAGCAAGTAAATAATAAAAAAGACTTATATGTTAAGGAGTTGGAATACCGTATATTTGAGATTTAAAGTTTACTAGCTTACCGCCCGCGGCTTCCCCCGCTTTGTCCAAAACCTAATAAATTACATACTAAAACCATCTTCTTGAATCACTCTATCTATTAAAAAAAAACTGCATTAAAATCCGTTGCGTAGTTTAAAAGATTTAAGCATACAAAGGGACATAGGGACAGAGAAAGCGACTTTGTTTTATACTATGTAGTGATTAAGCGATTGGAAAGGTTGTATACTAAAGTTCGCGTATCATTAATGAATTTTGAGTAATCGATCTCATACTCATAGGTGTATTCATTAGTTGGATTCGCACTATGTATGTATATATAGCGTATGTACTATGTATGTATGTATAGCGTATGTACTATGTATGTATGTATAGCATAATATATACTATGTATGTTTGATGCTGTCATTTACCTCGCGTCAGAGAGCGATGGAAAAGTCCAGCTGAGCGATTGTAACACAAGCTAAGACATTTGATAGGTTGTCGGCCGGCGATATTAGAAAGTTGGAAATGAATTCCGGTCGACACTTTAATGAATAAGTTGTGAAACTTGAGGCTGTACCCACTGAGCAGATATCACTTATTAATTACTAGCTTTTACACACGGCGTCGCTTCCGTTGGGTGGAGTTTTTGTGGATTATGTTCTGGATTAATATCGCGCTTGTAAAGTGGAATATACACTATTTTTATGGGGATTCTTGTAGGTGCTAAGGCAGGGTACACTAGGTATATGATTTTTATAGAGATATTTGAATGTGCTAATAGGTACTAGGCTTAAAAATTGCCTATAGATTTTCGCAAGTACAGTGTACGCTATTGCAGAATAGGTATTAATAGTTTTTTTAAGATCAAAGGTGTGTTGCTCATTCATACATTTCAATATCAAGCCCATAAATAATTTATTCGTTTTTTAGGAGTGTTGTCAAAAAAATTACGAAATATATTATGATATTTCTAACTTATCTAAAATCAAAACAATTTTATAAAAAGATATGCTTTAAATGTCACTTGTTATATTAATATTTAACTTATGAAATAAATTTTTTGTAGGTACAATACTTTTGATAAGGTTCGACATTTCGTTTCTCTTCCGTCATACATTTTTCCGCAAGTAGGTAATATTATAAATAAAGGCAAGGGATTTTATATACGTTTCCTATTTTATGTAGGATACATTTGTAGGTATGTTATATTTACTATTAACAATATGTTATTTTTCATAAAAAAACTATCCAGTTTTTGTCTAATTGATAAACTATCTTATTACTACGGCTATGTGGGGTTTCAAAGGGTTATCAATGCGCGCGTTGATGTCGTTTATACGGGATGTATCAGGAGACGCCTTTCCATAGGTTTCCGTATTTTTATTTTATTTATTACAATCTAAGATAATTTTATATCAAATATTTTATAAATAATACCATAAATTATTTTAAATTGATCGATTTTTTAATTATAATGCAAAGTTTGTGTTTAATTTTAAGTTAAATAAATTTTAATTCGTAGAAAACGAGTAGTTTTAAGTGGCGCTTACTAGTACTACCTTTGGATGTTATAAGGAAAATATAGCGAATTATTTCGAGATATACGATCACGTCAATTATATATAAATGAATAAATATACATATCGCTGCTTCAATTCAAAACTATCACAAATCAAAATAAGACTTTTTTACAGGAGAGCTAATTAAAAAAATAAAAACTACTTTTTGCCTAATACTTTCTTATTTCATATCAAATATATACATATTATACTTCGTTAGAAGCGTATTTTTAAACTGCGTCAAATGTTTTAAGTAGTTTTATAATAAACTAAATACTAGATGAGCTATAAGCAGATAAGTTACTTTTGAATATAAAAAATATGTTTCAAATATATTAAATATGGAAAAAAACAAACATAAATAAAAAAAAAAATGCATTAATCATGTTTTATTATAAAACTTTTAAGGAACATTATAAAAATGCCTTGGCAATTTAATAAAATAATTGAAATGCTGTCTTAAACTTAAAACAAATCAAAGTTTTCCTGAAAATAACAAATAAAAACAATAAAATTCTGTTTATGCGATTGTTTAAGCGATGTATCCATTGATGCGATTGCGGCGCTACGTGACCTCGCCGTCGGAGGGCGCATCCCGCTGGATCAGCCATCCAGGTGGGTGGTGCGTCCATCGGCGTCAGTTCCACGTTGCGCTATTTGGGCATCGTGTTGGACACCAGTTGGACATTCGTGGAGCACTTCCGTCGCCTCACCCCCCGTCTTGTTGGGGCGGCCGGGGCACTTGGAAGTCTGCTCCCGAATCTTAGAGGGGCTGGGGGTGCGTGCCGTCGTCTTTACACCGGCGTCATTCGCTCCATGGCCCTTTACGGTGCCCATTTGGGCCGACTCTTTGAGCGCCCGTAACAGACCCTTCTTGCGAAGACCGCAGCGGGTCATGGCGCTCAGAGTCGTGAGGGCATATCGCACGGTGTCCTTCGAGGCCGCGTGCGTAATGGCCGGGACGCCCCCGTGGGACCTGGACGCCGAAATGCTGGCGGACGTTTATCGCCGCGTCGCCGCGTCCAGATCGCATGGGATCAACACATACCAGGAACAAGTCCGGCGATGGAGGGTTATTGCTCTCGAGCGGCGATTCAGGGAGTGGAAACGTCGGCTCGAAGAGCCCAGCGCAGGAGCAAGGACGGTCGAAGCCATCCGACCGGTCCTACGCGAGTGGTGCGACAGGCGGCATGGGGCTACCACCTTCCGCCTGACACAAGTGCTGTCCGGACATGGCTGTTTTGGGCGGTATCTGTGCAAAGTCGCCAGACGGGAGCCGCAAATGGCTTGTCATTAGTGCGACTGTCCGGAGGACACGGCAGACCACACTCTCGCCCGACTGTGCCCCGCATGGTCCGAGCCCCGTGCTCGCCTGGTCGCAGTCGTCGGCCCTGATCTCTCCCTGCCTTCCATAGCTCGTGAGATGGTTGGCAGCGACAGATCGTGGTGCGCGGCGGTCACATTCTGCGAGGATGTGATGTCGCAGAAGGAGGAGGCAGAGCGGGTCCGCGAGAGAAATCCCACCGCGGACCCGATTCGGCGTCAACGTCCTATTGGGCGTCGTCGCCGTGTTGCGGCCGCTTTACACGGTCGCAACTTGCCTCCTTGATGATGGGCGCTGGATGATGGAACGGGGACATAATCCATCATCCGGTGCGGAGAGGCGGCGTGAGAAGTGTTCCGTTCACGCCGCCCCCCAGGAAGGTAGAGCTTGCGGCCTCCCGCCACAGCTCTAAGTCGCGTTGGGCCTAGAGATAGGCTGCCGCTGACGGGTCTGCGGATGCGTTCTAACGAATACCCGCGGCTCCGTCAATACAGCGGCACGGTGGAACACAGTGGAGTTTAGTCGGTAGGTCCCTGCATTTTGCAGGGTGAGTCCGACATAACCCAGGGCCCTTTCCCCGAGCGCTCTGGGTATGCCTAAATGCATTCTCCACTTAAAAAAAAAAAAGGTCAGGTTTAATACATTGTACTAAAACAATTATGTTAAAATAAAAGCAAAAGGAGTGTATTCCTGAATAAAGCTCTCTTAATTAAAAATTATAATAGTATAAAGTATTTTTTTTGTATTCAAAACAAACCATTTTTAAATACCGTACTTCATATTAAATAAATTAAATGCAAAACGAACACATTGTCTGATAAGTTTATTTTATTTAAAAAAATAAAGTTTATTTAGGTATATTTTCTATGCAAAACAATCAGTTTTTGAAATATGGTTCTTTTGATTTAAAAATAATGTCGTACTTACGTGAATCCTTTATTCAAAACTGCAGTATTCCTAAATGTGGTCGTTTTCTTTATAACAATAATAAATAACACGGATTATTTTTTGAGATGTGGCACTTTTGCACAAAAGAGACTCGATTGTCGACGCGCAACAAAAAATATGGCGGTTTAGATTATAATTCGCGCGTTCAAACCGAAAATTCAAAAATAACGGTTGCGTGAGTTTCGTATCTTAGAATGCAAAATCAATGGGTATCTTTTTCAAATATGAAAATAAAAAGGCTTACGATTGCATTTTTGCGATAAAAACATTTTTGTTTTTTTTTTATTTGTGGTACTTTTGAATTGAATCAGCGATATGTAACAGTGCCATGGTACTTATAGCGATGAACATAGATCTTTGTTTAATACGCATTTTGGCATTTTTGAAGCCTATTCGATAACTTAAGTTTATTAGTTAAGTAAATTTCATTCCAAGAAATTGTAATGCAGTATTAAATAACTCGAAGCAAAGATTAACTACACTGATAGTTCTATTAGTAATCCTATAAAGTTTTTAATGAAGTCAAATAGCTCATTAAACATTTTAAAACCTTATTAGTCGTGTTATGTATCGTAAATATTTTAATACTCGTATATTTTCATCGTAATATCGAACACAATGTTGCAGGCGAAGGAGAACATAACTAAGTTTGTATGAGTTTAAACCTGAGTTTAATTTGAATAATTTGATAATTTTTATTGCAGTTTATCATTGCATGTAACGCGTATTTGCGGAGTCTTTAAAGCAATTAAAATTACTAAGATCTCATTTTGATTTTTGTTAAATTTAAAAGAATAACCACAACTGAAATGTACAAACAAATATAAAATAGTTTTGAAATTGATATTTTGGTTTTATGGCATTCAAATGCTTTATAAATATAAATTTATAAAGAATAGAAAAAATTCGATCACGAGGCGGGACTCGAACCCGCATCCTTTCGCGCCATTTCGGGGCGGATGCCTGACCAACTCAGCCACTCGAGTCCCGCCTCGTGATCGAATTTTTTCTATTCTTTATAAATTTATACAATAGTTTTGCTTAGATACTGTGCATACGTCGAGTAGATCATATATGTTTGTAATATAAGTAGATAACTTGAGATGTTGTGTGAAAAGTGCCTTCATTTAAATAAAAAGTGAACTAGTGTAACTAATTATTAGTAATAAAAAGTTTTAACTTATGCGAAGATAGCACGGTAGGTAAACAAAACAAAATGGCTTCTCATTTTTTGTTTTTCCACAAAAATGAATCAACAAAAGCGAGATATGAAAAACATTAAATATTCTAATCATTATCCGTCAAGCTTGTGATTATCTAAATTTCTCGAGAAGGAAACGTCCCGTTACGCTATTGTTCGTATATTCGTAAGTTTGTGTGTGTATTTACATACTCAGTGACCGTGAACGTGTGTGGGTGTCCGTGTGAAACCGAAAGAATGTCTGGAGTCCGACTCGCTGTAGTGTCCATCGGTTTTGGTAACTTGGGACGTTTTTAAAATGTTTTTATGAAGGTAAAATGGGAAAGTGCGGTTTAAAAATTTTGTCTATTTGTTTTCGTTGTTTAGAAACGTTTTTTCATATTAAGAATAGAAGTAGGTATAACTGTGCTAGATGCGTTTAGTATTTTTACAAATTATAATACTCAAATTTTATTTTTTGATTCATTCATCAGTTCGGGGGATATTTTTACAACAATATGTATGTATAGAAAGCATAATAATTTTTAATTTGATGCTCATATATAATAGAATACAAGGTACGCTTTTTAAGTTTTCTCTACAGGAGTTATAATTTTATTCGTAGAAACTATCCAAACATCTCAAACAAATACTATTTTTGTACTTTTAGATTGACTCATATTATATTCGTCTCTGTTTTGTCTACAAACTCTAGGTCACATTAACAAAACACGTATACCGTGGAAAACTTGAGAAACAACCTTCAGTCCATTGTCTAATGTCAATGTTCTTGTATTAACAGTATTTTCGTGAGGAATTAGCTCGTACACTCCATTTACATAGCCACGGACCGTGAACCAACATGTGAAAACTGTGCATTGTAACGAAATTCAATTCAAATTGCTTTATTATTTCTCATTTACATACCTTTGATATTTAATTGCTTTGGATAGGAAATTTTTTATTAAAAATAACTGCTTGGTAATGTGTGAGTGGCATTTAGCGAAAGAGTTTAATTTTTGTATCTTATATTTATTTATGTTAATAATATTTGGTTGTTTTGTAGGTAGCTAGATATACATTATATCAAATAAATGTATCGATCCTTCTGGAAAAACCTTGACCGTTTCTCTTTCATGGCCACTTTACATAATATATCGAAGTACATTTTTAATTTTTGAAAAAATAAACAAAATTTTAATCGCAGGGTTTTAAACATTTATTAAAGATACGGAATTATGATTATTACTGAAATACAAGAAAATGTGTTTAAACTATACCTATGTATATTTTTTTAAAGCTAACATTTCTTTGAGTGCTCCCATTTTTTGTCACATTCTTAACCTACAATGCTATAGTTAAAAAAAATACTGCTAAAAGCAGATAGACAACTTGTAATAGTCCGCAAACTTCATAAAAAATGGTTACCACGTTTGTTATACTGCATTAGAAGTATGATCACGATCTGTGGACGGGTACATTGGTATCTGCGACTGAATCAACGATCGTTCGCACGGTGGAGGATGTAATCGTGACCTTTATTCTCTATGACATAAGGTCCAAATTGACCCTTACCATTTATATGTAACATTATCGAAATTGCTATAATATAAACCTATAAAATCGTACCGTGACTAACTAGCCTGTGTAGATTTAAATTTGGAAATAATTAGTGGGGAGTTTTTTGTTAAAAGTGCGTTAAATTTGATTTACTTACATGAAATTAATGTGGACTTTTATTATCTACTATATATTAAAAACAAACAGCTGTATTTTTTCTACCATTTATCTATTAAATAGGTACTAAGATTACCAAGCTTAACTCATGGACCATGGTACCTATTTGAAGATGTAAGAACTTAGAATGTTAAAATTTGTTAATTAATGTAAAACATTACATGAATTGATAAACTTTTTCGAAATATTGAAATATTTTTCCTTGGAAAAATCTTAATGAGATCAAGCATATTATATTTTTTGAATTTTGCAATCTTCATATAAATTTATTTGAATTTCCTAATATCAACAAATACTGAGTGACAACATATGAATATTTTAATAATTATACATGTAGGTAAATCATAGATACTGAACATTAAGTAGCGTATTGTGTGTATTTAATATTTATTAAAACAATTGTATTTAAACAATTACCTAACGTGAAATGAAGTCGGTTAATAATAATACTTATTTCTTGAAAAATTGACGAAATCTAGTAAAATTTAATTAAAATTATCACGATGTTAAAAGTCAGTGCTGTCATAACTTTAAATTTTAATTGGAGTCAATTATTAGTAACGAAACTTATCATATTAAAATTAACAAAAAATACGTCGGTTTTACAATAGAGGTTTATTGCAATATGCAAACCGATGCAATATGAATATCGAAATATTCTTATATTCGCAATATAAATATAAGCAATTCGATCATCCACATACAGATTACATTTTATCAGTATAAAACATTGAACAATTTTACAGAACGTTTTCGAACATCGGGAAAATAATTAAAATTCATATTGACCAAGAGTGACCGTCCTCGCGACAAAACGTAGGTACAAGGAAACTTAAATTGTATATTTCTCGAGGAAGTCAATATATCCTTTTTAAGAGCCGTCGCAACTACCTGCTTTAACGCCCCATTGTCTTCCATTATTTAAAGAAACCCACTTGAAGTGTCTTGGTTAAATTGTAAGTTGCGAACAAAAGAGCACAATCAAAGCCTCCCTTTAGAGCCTCGAGTGGCCGTAAAATGGAAGAGTATTGTGATTTTTAACGCACAAAGGATTATTGACATGTAATAATATTTATTTGCTTGTAAGTTGTAACAATGTTGCGTTTCTTCTTGGTATTTTTAATTTAAAGTTTTACGTCTTATAGTGATTTAGAAGCGTGTATATTTTCTTAGAAATCTTTCTTTATCGCTTTTCTTTAAAACACTTAAAAGTATTTTTTTTAGGGGTCTCGACAAATATTATTTAAGGACTCTTTTGTTACAAAAGCTCGATGTTTTGTATTAATATTTAATATTAATAATAATAAGATCTTTATTCGAAGCTTATGACTTTTTTGAAGCTTGCAGTTAATTTCTTATATTTTTGTTGGACATAATTTTGAAGATTTCTCAATTACAACGAAGTCTCTCCTTTTATTCGAGGTCTAAAGTTATTACAGATATTTCGAAGAAATATATGCAATCTTGCAAAATCGCGATATACATTTATTTTAAATATATGTTAATAGGGTCATTAAAATTTTGTCCCCAAACTCGTTCTCCTTGAATTTTAGGATAATGTTGACTGACTAGACTGTGCAACACGCATTTTATGTTTGCTTCGAATCGTATATTCTTAGCAGTAGGTAATTACCATTGTTAATATGGATATTGGTTTAGTTATTATAACATTGGAATCCTTTATTAGTATTAGGTATTGTTTATTTGCGTTAATTATTATCTATCTATTTTAGGCTTTAGGCTTTTTCCTAAGCTATAACATACTAACGGGTGATAGCATTTACATTCTCGTATTATAATTTTAATGAATCTATTTATAAATAATCTAAATAAAACCTCGTTTGTTTAGCTAGAAATAAAATAAAAATCTATAGAAGGCAATCCTAATTGAAACGAGCTCATACACAGAATGTTAATTTAAGCAATCTAATGTCAAATTACAGGTCTCCAAGGCAAAAATCTCTTGAATTTAAATTTTATTTACTCCTTAATGTAAATGAGCTCTTTTGTGGGGTAATTCTGGCGTTTACCTCGTCTAATGACTTGTGACGATGTAAGGCTTCGTAGGCGGTGTAATGTGAGACATTTTGAGTAAGAATTTGTGTAACGAAAGAAATTACAAATGTAATCATACGTTGCTGAAAGTTACGAAGTTTTTTTTATTAGATAATGATCGAATTTTGTGTGACAAATTAGCAAAGAAGATTTAATTAGAAGAAAAGTTATTAATGAACCATTTCATATAATTCATAAATTGGCAAAACTTCATGCTTGCGAATTAATAATTTTCGGAATTAGGCACCTATAAGCTAACTTTCTTTTGAATAAAATACCTACCATATCAAAACGTTTTCTTCGACTTATTATAATTTGATATATTATTAACAATTTCGTTACCATCAAATTCGTGTAACGTTCCAGAAAATTCCACTGACCATTCGAAAATAACGTGAAATCCGGACCGCAGGTATCTTTATTTCGTCGCAGGTATACGCACCTGCTAAGGGAGCCATTTCGACCATTACAGGGTCCTTCCGAGCGTGTTATCTTTCCCCTCCGACGCCCTGGCGGCTACGCCCGCGGGGGGAGGGGTGGCCCACGCAAACCGGTCGCCAGTCTTTCTCAATCAACAGTGTGGTTTGCACCGCTGGTTTTTGTGTATAAGGTCTTACTAACCCTTTTAAGGTAATTCTCTTTTGGCCTTTTTACGTAGATTTATCGTGTTACATTCTTTATTTATTTTGTTTTTGTTTCTGTGTTTTTGGAGCGATTTGGTTGGTAATGTTGGTACGTATATATAGTATATTGTATATGTTGTGCTTGTGAATACTGTCCGTATCGAAGTTTATTAGTGATCGTTCAATTTGTTTCACTTGAACTTCAAGTTTGTTTTTCATCCCATAATTCCACCATTATAAACACTCCTGCGCATCTTTGAGAGCCTTAAGCGTGAATGAGTTCAACCCTAGGTAAAAATACAGGTTCTAAAAACTAGCACGTTTGTAATTAATAGATTTTACAATCTTCATTCAGCTGTTTCCGTTGGGCATACACCTGGCAGCATAATGATGCGCGGACCATTGAAAAATGTTGTCAGAATGCATTAAAAAACAACTAGTCTGTATAAAGAGTTGTCTCGACAATGGTATAAAGATATAAACGCTTGCAAAAACGTTAATTCTAGAGAGGAATTCGTTTTTCATAAGGCGATGTTCTGTTCTTCAGAGCGTGACTCGGTTTTTTATGCTCTGAGGCGCTTATTTTATACATAACTTTAGTTGGCTATTACATTCGAATGGAAGAGAGGATTTGTGAATGTTTTGCATATTAATATTGTATAATTGTTGGGAAAAAAGATAGAATTGTTTAATAAATTAGTATTGAATTTAATTTTAATTGACGTTTGAGATGCGTGTTGAATGAATCAATTATTGTTATAGCGCCAATGAATGAGCAGGCGAAGTAATTAAATGGAAAATTAATCTGTTCTGATTGTAACGATGTTTCTTAATTTATCGTTTTCAAGATAGTTTTTCTTCTGGCTTCGTATGGATTGTAGTTTTGATTTATAGTCTAACTACATAAACTTTATTTCTTTGATTACATGTTAATAATCATTTTTGTTTCAATATAGAATTTATACCTGGAAATTTTTTGATAGGTATATATTAAATAGTAAGTAGGTTTTATATTGTCCAACATTTCTCAAGGTTGACCTTTTTGAACCATCATAGTAAAATAAAACTGACTTATGGTGTTTCAAAGAAAAGCCGGCTACAATAATTATAACTAGGTTTTTATCCGTCGACTTATAAATTCTGAAGTATTGTAGTTATTTGAAGTTACGAAGACGCCTCATTTACATTTCAAATGCCTAAAAATTTTGTTTAGTATTTGGTTCTTTGTAGTTCGATACGTCGAAATTTATCAATACTGAATGCAAATAATATAGTGATTTAAATAAACGTGCTTTGATTTTTTGCCCACAGGTGTGTTAGCACCTTGTGGTTTAAATCTTTGAACAAAGGCAATATCATAGCAATCATTATTAAATAGTAGAGGCAGGAAGTACCCCTCCTTTTATTGTATAGAAATTTTATTTTATAAAATTCTATAGAGAAATAGAAAATAAAATCATTGATGCGCAGTTCAAAGATGGTTAAAACGCAGTATAGTGATAGAAATTACAAAAAGTTTTCATGATTTTAAGCATGTAGTATTCTCGAAAACTATGTAGCTTCTAAGCAATAATAACAATCTCTAAATTGTAGCAAAAAAATCTAAAGAAACTTCTACTTTATACTATCGTGTTTAAAAGATATATTAAAAAAGTTTAAACGTATTTGTACTTAATGTTTCACCGACGCCTGATAACTGGTCTATATTAAATAAGACGTTTCTACTTTCAACATCAATTGCTTTGCCTTTTAAGGCGCTTTCCAACAGACTGTTCTCATTCCTGTTTGTCTAGACTTGTAACTTGTGAAGTAATAGATACAAGTTTGTATTGGCTATTGTCCTGTCAAATACGTGGTTAGGTTCTGTAGTTGATCCATTGAAATGTTACATTTTTTAGCCCTAACCTTGCGTTTTTTAGAGGACGCAATTTTGTTTTTTTGATGTGTAGGGGGGGTCAGTGTGAAGCTAAAACCAAGTTTGTGGGGTCGCCACCCTTGTCCCACGGCCGCCATCTTGAAAATAGCGGTTGAAATGGTTTTTACGATATATCTCTTAAACTATTTAACTGATAAAAAAATATCGTTAACATTATTTGTTGCAAATTAAATTCTCTACAACTTTGGTGTAGTAACTTTTAGTCGTAGAACTATAAATAAAAAAGTTATAAGCGAAAATGTTCAGAAATTAGAGCCATTTATATTTTTCTATAAAACTTTTTTTTATCATTTTACGAAGAAATGATATCAGACCATTTTTGTAGATTGTTTTTCGAGGAACAACTTTTATGTACAACATTTTTTCATAACGTCAATAACTAAGGTTTTACAGCGCTCTGAAGTGAGTACTATTTTTCAGTACTCTTAACTATACATATATTGGCTATTGGCTCTTTTCTCATACTCCAGAACAATAGAAGCACACTGCAGAACATTTCAGACCAGCTTTTCGACGTAAAAAAAAGTCGCGCTTCCAGACTCTACCTCCTGGGTGGTGGGGAAAAGATTCAATAATTAATTATTAGTGATATTGCAAAATTAATTATTAAAAATATTATAATAACAAAAAAAACCATTACTGATGACAAATTATTATTAGTACACACATAAGTATACTGTATAGTATTACAGAGTACTGAAAATTAGTACTCACTTCGGAGCGCTGTAAAACCTTAGCTATTTAATTAATGAAAAAATGTTGTATATAAAAGTTGTTCCTCGAAAAACAATCTACAAAAATGGTCAAATATCATTTCTACGTAAATTATAAAAAAAAGTTTTATTGAGAAATATAAATATCTCTAATTTCTGAACACTTTCGCTTATAACTTTTTTATTTATAGTTCTACGACAAAAAGTTGCAGGATCAAAGTTGTAGAGTATTTAATTTGCAACAAATAATGTAAACAAATTTTTTTTATCAAATAAATAGTTTAAGAGATATATCGTAAAAACCATATCAACCGCTATTTTCAAGATGGCGGCCGTGGGACAAGGGTGGCGACCCCACAAACTTGGTGATAGCTTCACACTGACCACCCCTACACATCAAAAAAATAAAATTGCGTCCTCTAAAAAATGCAACCCCAAATGTAACTTTTCAATGGACCAAGTTTGGAACACGGTGGACATGAAATTGGATAAATATAGTCTTTAGTTTATGTAATAGTAAAGCGACTGAGTTTTATGTTGTTCAGATAAATACTATACTTCATTTGTTCGTGTCTTTGCAAAACTCTTTTCGTTAACTAAAGAAACTTGTTTTGAAATTTTCGTAGTTCGTCGTGTACAGACCAGCTGTTTAATTAAATCTAAGCGAAAACTACAGGTGGCAGAACATCTGACGTACTACGTAATGTGTATGCAAATTTTGACTTTACACATAAGATCTGAGAATGCGTCACGATTAGCAATAAACCTACTTTATAGAGACTTTAGTAGGTCCTTAAATGGCGCTGTTCGTCTCGTATTAAGTTTATATTGCATCGATCGAGTTGGCCAATTATTTGTTACAGCATCGGTGTGGAAACAGACTTGAATCTGGATTGCATGCACGTAATAAGCATGACTAATCCAAACTAGATAGTCTGATTTCAACGAGTTTTGATACGTGCTTTCGAAAATTGGAAGGTTTTTGGACGTTAAATAAAACGTTTGGAATGAAAGGAATAATTTCCATGCGCTTGTCTAACTACCTTGAATGTCGTACCTACCTTGGTTAATTATAGAATTTTAAAAGCGGAGCACAGATAAATGAGTAGGTAGGTATTATTTCGCATGTTTTGGCCTCAAGTAATGTATAAGGTGTGAAAATTAACAGGAAAACTGATATGGTTACTTATATTTTAAGCTCAAGTATGGGTTCTTTAAATCTATATTCAGATCTTTGATGAATACAAAATTAAAGTGACTATACAGTAAAAAAATACATATAAAGTCAAGTCATGCAAACCTAATGGCATTTTGAAACCTGTGTTATAAGATAATGACTAATTTTATACGCATTTGGAGAATCATCATTTGTAAAGATTTATAAGACGATTTACAATACTATATAGTATTTTATTGCATTTGATTGTACAATTTCTTAGTAAATTATTGTAATAAACTGATAAGTAATGTAATCAAATAAAAAATTGGTAGATTCTATATCTGTGTAAGGGAATACAATAAGTATTATATTGAGAAGTAAATTCGATTAGGGAATTATTTTCATTGAAGATATTTATGTAATTATACTAATCCACTGAAATATTACCGAGAAATGTATTTTCCCGTTTGTCATTTATTAGCTTGTTGTTATTATTTTGATGTCCAATGTCTTTGTCTTTTTATTTGGCGTGGACTTATTTTTCTATAGAAATGATAGCAAGCTTTGTAAAATGTATAGTGTTTGTTTTTTCTCAAGCGTTATAGAGAATAGTGTAATTTTTTTGCTATAATAGAAGACATATTACTATAGGTATAGATAGTGATGCTTGAGTAGCAGTAACTAACTAACTACGTGTAACTAGGTACTATCTCATAGTACTTATTGAAGATAAAACGATAAATAATATCAATTACTAGCTGACTCTGCAAATCGGCCAGATTGTCCTTTATGACCTATTCTCAGACCTACTGAATATACAATCCTTTAAAAATCGGCCAAGCCATTGCGTAGGAGTTTAGTTACAAAGGAAAGAATTTAATACATATAGATTATATTTAACAATAGTCCCAGAATAACAGGATATCACGACATACGTTACGCATTTCGTCCTTCGGCATGCGTGGAGTGTTTAAAAAATATACAATTTGAATGCGTTTGTCACCACACAGTTTATTGATATTCAATGTACGTCATATGAATATGGCGTTTTTGTCGGAATCGCCTTGTGCAGACGTGATGCTATCGGTTTGGTTGATTTAATAGATCGTTTAATTATTAAATAATGGGTATGGTATAATAAGGTTATATGTTATCCTACTAATATTATCTATAAATGCGAAAGTATGACAGGATATATGTTTGTTACGCTTTCATGAAAGAGCTACTTGATGGATTTGAAAATTTAATGTAATATAAGGTACGTATACATCAGAATAAAACATTAAACTGCGTGGCATAGCCAGAAGCTTTATATATTATGTGAGTATCTAGGGTCGTAAAATTTTATTTCAAAATTTTACGCATAGAGCTTTTAACAACACCATTCTAATTTAAACTTCATCAACATTCAAACAGTAGCCACTTTTAAAATAATGCAAATAGTACTTTAAATAATGAGGAAAAAGTGTAAAAGTATTATTTTAATAAGTGTGTACCAGACCTTAACTCTAACACGCGTAGGTGTATTCTAAAGAGTCGGATGTAAATAACCTATTCATAATGCTTTGGATATTTTTAAGTTAGTAAATATTTAAGAAACGTATTTTCATATTGTGTGTATGTGTCTTGGTCATTTAGTACCTTATAGTATACGTAAGATGTTTTAATTTTTTTTAAATTGAGGTTTTAAATCAGAATCTCGTTATTTACGATTTAACAAATTTTAATACTTTTCATTTATGTTCCTTTTCTTTGTGTTATTCATACCTAGTCTTATTATTTCTTAACTTATAATTGTATTTCTACTACCTACTTTATCTGTTGCTGATAAAATTAATTATGAAAATACAAGCCAGGAAAATAGAAAAGTGAAAAATTAATATGATATACGCAAGCGTAACTCGGCTAAGTATAAGGTTCTTGAGGAAATCATGTAAATCTAGATAGAAATAACGGTCCAGCGGCGAACTGTAAAGTGCATAGATACACGTAAATATACGATTTTCTACTTACCTTTTATGTATGAGAATTTCTTAGAGAGGTCTTATATGTATAATGCGTGACGTCATCTTATGGTAATTCGATCTTGGAATTGCCGTAATGGGAACATTTTGTGAATTATATTATGGTTTATTTTCTAATACTTTGCAACGTTATACAAATATATAAATTTATCTTAGTGTGAGTTTGTTCTTCTTGAATGGATATTGTATCCTAAAAAATATAGCGCTTAGAATTAATACAGTCTAAATAATATGTAATAGCCTACTTTTTATGTGTGTATGTGTGTGTGTAAACAAAAAAACTATATTTTATTTATTACATTAGCTATCTTTATCTTAGTCTATGGTCGTCTAACAGAACATTTAAAAACACAATTGTCTGAGAATCTAAAAAAACACAATCAATGTCAGAGAAAATTCAACTGTACTTGTGTCCATACTTTCCGGCCAGTAACGGTCATTTGTGAAAACCAATGTAACAGGAACCCTCTTGTTGATGAGCCTTCTCTTCATGAGTCTATATAATTAGCCGAATGAATGGGGGCTCAAAGTAAAATGGTCGGTAATGTTTGGTTAACAATGTTACCGCGAACGCTTGAGGAATCTTTGCACAACTAATTAACTGTTCGCGATGTCTTATTCAGTGTTATTTTTGAGGCGATGTTATTGTGGTTTGAGGGGTTTGGTTGTATAGAAAGATAATTAAGGTTGAGTTTTTTGCTCTTAGTGAAACGTGCTCAATAAGTTTGCTATAACTGTAGGATAATCTTTAGGGAGATAAACTCTTTTTGGTGAGGGAAGTGATAATATTAAAAATAAAGTGTTTACGGTGGCTTTTCAATTTTATTTAAGTCGCTTGTTAGGAAGAGTTTTAACATAAATAAAAGAAGTGTATATTATTTTTTATTAGTTGTTAATACAGGTATTCAAGCGTTCCCACGTGTAAGGATCGTAACACGCATTTCCAAATAAAAACTGATATGTCATTTTGTTAAATTAGACATACTTTAGAGACATCGAAGTTTAATGATCTTTAGAATGGACACGTCACGTTTGTGAACATGTTTCTTAACATTGAGTCATTTTACAATCACGATGAATTTGGTAATGTTGTGCTATGTTTAATAAAAGTTAAGTTTTTTTGTTAAACAATAAGTTGCATTTGAAATAAACGTGGATGCGTATATATACTAGATATCTGTGAACTTCGTATCAACCGCAACTTATTTTTTTGTTTTTCAATGTTAAACCTTCCTTAAACTATGACATATATCTCAAATCAGGTAGGTAAATCAGACAATCCATTCCCAAGTTATATTTCTTAGTAGATTAAACTTTCTTCTAGTAGATTAAACTGCTTAAAACGTACTACTGAATTGCAATCCTTGAATATTAACAGAAAGTTCAGTTAAAAACTATCAATAATAGAACATCTTCAAACTCCTCACCATATTGAACATAAGTAGGTACCTTTACTTATATTTCGATGGTACTCGCATAACCTTTATTACAAGGCCTTTATCTCAATATCGGACCCCAAAAAGGATCGAGATCTATCTAATTGCGATCGAGTTCAACAAAAAGAAATTACAATGCGCCAAGGCTCTTTTGTGAAGCACCCTTTAATTCTGTGATCTTGGCTCAGAAGTCAGAATTAATACGCTAACGAAACTCGAGATTCTTACTGCGTTTTTAATTTGAATTCACGAAGAGTGCGACGTTTTTAATTTCTGAGAATTAGGGTTATTTTGTTACTAGCTTTCAGTAACTCTTTTTATGAATTATAATTTGTTAAACGTTATTGTACTAAATAGCGTGTTTGTTTTGGTATATTCCAAAATCTACTTGAACTATATATAAATATGATATTTAAAACTTGTTATGACAAATGATCGTCGACGCACACATTTCTTATTAGACAGAAGAAATGTAGTAAGAAATGGTGTTGTAATAATTTAACATTTAATAAAAAGATATTAACATCGAATTATCTCAATTTCAGGGTCGAGCTCACACAGCAAGCTGAAGAAGGCGATCAACTTGTAGGTATTGAAGTGTATAAAATATTAAAATAAATAATATTATATAAATATGTTGATATCACAATTGTAGTACAAGGAACAATTGTATTGTAACTTTATAGACATAACAATTTTTATATAAACACATGTTATCAAAGTAAGAACTCTTTGTAAAGTATTTAGTTTGTTTAATTTTTTGCAACGGACAAATTATCGAAATTTAATTTGACAGCATAAATTATAATTGTGTATTTATTTATTACTTCTCATCATTATTATATGTGCCAATTAATAGTAATTAATATCTATTATAATTGTATTTTTCCTTCAGTTTATTGTTCTTTACATGTTTAAATAAAAATAATGTATAAACAACTATTTCAAGTATCATTTTGTATAAGATCATGAAGATTCTTCTGAATCACTACCATCGAAAAAAAAAGAAGAAAGAAGATTGAAGAAATAGAAGAGAAGAAAGAAGAAATGTCGTAGATTGGCTAATTGTCTTTGGTTATCTAGCTGTATGAGTATTTTGACATCATAAAGCTAGGTTACCGGAGTTAAGGGCCATCTACTAGCAACTGTTCAAGATTTATTATTCTAGAAGAACCCAGAAGAATAGTCAAAGAAGAATACTAAAGGAATTTTACCTTTGGATAGATAGATAAGTGAAGATGTAATTGTATCTATCTATTAATGCAGAATAATTATTCTGTATACCTATGTTGTATAAATTCGTATTTCTATGTAATACAAAAAGGTTTATTACGTGTGTTATCGATGTAGGTAATATTGCCACACCAGGCACCTATTATTATTGAAGATGTTTATTAATTATTATTGTAATTGTCAGTTGAATCAATTAGGTACATAAAAGCGTATGAATAGTTCATAAGATATAAAATGGAATTTATTTACTGATTTTCTGAATACAATTTACTATGAACAATGTTTTTGTTGATAATTTTTAATGAAGCTCGGAGTGTACAAAAATACTAAGTACATAAAAATGCTCCATTAGCTAAAAAGCTTCCAAACTT
This sequence comes from Colias nastes, assembly GCA_907164665.1. Taxonomy (NCBI): domain Eukaryota; kingdom Metazoa; phylum Arthropoda; class Insecta; order Lepidoptera; family Pieridae; genus Colias; species Colias nastes. Next base: position 24,500 of record CAJQZM010038542.1, read on the forward strand.
TTTTAAAACGAAAATAAAAATAGATTTATTTTTTGAAGCAACAATGTGAACTTTGATATTATAATTTATATGGTCGTTAGTGTGATTCTATGTTAGTTGTAGTTTATTTAAAGTTTTAGCAGTAAAAAATAGACATGTTGCCTGTTTTTACTAGGAGCATAAAGTATTACTAGTGTACCTACATATATTATGACTTTGTTAAAGTTCTCATAATTGTAGGTACTACTTTTATTTTATATTGTTGCTTAATTTTGCGTATTTCATAGATTTTGTATCCGATTGCCAGAGATGGAGCGTTATGTTTTTCAACTGTAAGTACTTTTACCGCCAAATTCATTAAAAATAAAAATGTAACATCTAACGAAAATTGTTGCAAATATTAATAAATTGTTTCAATAATATTGAAAACAACACTTTGTTATAAACATTAAATAAAAAAACGTCATCAACAAACGAATACATTTGAACATCGGTTTCCACTACACTACGATTTATGTTTAATAATAACTTACATTTGAATATGAGAAGCTATCTCCCTCAGCACTCCGTGTAATTACTGAAATAATTTAAAACAGCAGTATTTTCTCATTATTCGCTATTATAATTAATTAGTTTTCACTCGGTCTCCGTTGGTGTTATTTATTGTTTGTTGAACGTTAGGTTAGGTACACTGGACAGACGCTTTTGCTATTTATTTAAATACTAGATGTGTCCAACGGTTTCACATGCGTCTGCAACTATTATTTACAGCAAGATGTTATATTAAAGTCTTCCCATATAAATAGACGTAAGACAGGGGTTTTTTTTACAGACATGAAATGAGAAACAACGAAAGGAATAAGGGAAAGGACTAGGGTGCATGGCCTTGGGCTAGTTTTGTGGATACCACACAAAACCGAGATCTCAATTAACTTATTAATTATGTCTCTTTATGGATATCTTATTGCCATGAACTTTACTGTTATCTGCCAATTTTTATTTGACCTCAGGCTAACTTTTTCATTGTACCCTACATGACGTCTCACGCTAGAACAAAATCAGAACAAAATCAACAAACAAAACTCAATTACGTTACGCAATTCCAATCAAACAAGCTTTATTTTCGATACTATTATTAAATAAACACCAGCACCGTCTCAACGGGTCAAACTAATCATCGAAGTATTCGTTTCATTTCAGAGTACGTAATTGCTATTTTTTAATTCCCCAGCGATCCTTATGTAATTGAATTTGTTGGAGCAATCAAGGAGAGTTCTAGTCACGGAAATTTTATGTGTTTTCTGACGTCTTGGTCTCTTGCAATGAAGATTTTTAATATGAAATGAGGTTATTGTTCCAATTTGTTAATATTTTATTAATTTGTAGAATTAAGAGATTGTCAATTGGATTTAGATGTATTTATTGTATTTTACGTTAATAGAATAGTTTATTTTTAGCATTGATGCGTTGTGATATAGTATTTACATACTGGTACCTACGTGCTAAACTTCTTTATAAAACTGATACGCTCATCAAGTAAAATATGAAATTGTAAATTGTAATTAAGTTTGTGTATGTGTGTTGTTTAGATAAATAAATTATTTAAAATGACTAGAAATGGTTTTATTTCTATCTTATTTCACATTACCTACATTTTATCATGAATCCTGTTTGCTACTGTCTTTAAAATTCGATATGTACGAATAAAGAGCAATTATTCAGCACTTCAGTTTCAGTATTCTACTGTAAATCATCAAATAAATACTCTACTTTGTATCAGAAAAAAACGATAAATATATATTTATTTCGCCTCGTGAAATTTGCAATACATTTCAATATCAAAAGTTAATCGTTGAAATTTACAAGTAGGTTTAACCTGAATCGCTTCTTTTAAATAAATTAATACCTCAAGCCACGTAACGTTCGCCAAAGATTTCATTCATAAGCATTTCAATCCCGAAAATGAATTTTCATATTAATACATTCTATATTTACATATAAATATAATAACGTTCCTTTGTGCGTGGTTTCAGTAGCAATATAGGCATAGCCTGCGGCTTCACAAAATACTTTATGAAATAACTCAAGTTGTCTTTGCTTATCCGAACTTCTTAATTCTGCGTATTTCTTGTTACGTATAATTTGCAATGAAATATTTTATGAGTTTGTCTTTTGTATTGACAGTGTGCATACTTACTGTATTTATGGAGCTTCATAGAGAGGATTCATATATGGAGCGTTGATTCTATGACACGCGGACTCTATGATTTTTTTAAGTATTGTAGTAGTTATTATAATATGAACAATAAATTAACCAATACACACCTTCTTACAAGACTGACCACGTCCATAACTGAAACACCATGTTCATGTAATTATTGATATTTGAAGCTAAGGTTACAATACATAATTTTCAGTAAATCATATTTATTATCTACTAGATTTCCGCCCGCGACTTCGCCCGCTTTTTCAAAGGAAAACCCGCATAGTTCCCGTTCCCGTGGGATTTCCTGGATAAAATCTATCCTATGTGTTAATCCAAGTTACCCTCTATATGTGGGCTAAATTTAATTGTAATCGGTTCAGTAGTATTTGCGTGAAAGAGTAACAAACACACACACTCACATCACAAACTTTCGCATTTATAATATTAGTAGGAAGTAGGATGTCGATACTACTATCCATATAAGTTTCTACCCGTGGTGACGCCCACGCATGGCACAGTTAGTCTCAATTCTAGACAAAAAAATTCAAAATAGAAGGTATCCCAATCCAACAATGTAATTATTGTGTAATTACGCAAAAAGCTCCAGTACATTGTGGTTTTAACGACTATTACTTACAAGTTTATAGGCTCCGGGAGAGAAGAACCCTAACCAAATATTAGCAATTCGTTAAGAAATCCTACGAGTTAAGAGATTTAACTTATTTCTGCGTAAGACGTGGAATTATTCATTCTCAAAACTTTGTACAATTTAATAAAGTATGTAATTCGTTATACACTTACAAATGTTTTTTCACAAGCGCCTACTTAAAAGTTTGAGCAAATATTGTGAAGAGTTTATCAATAAATTTCACAGGCGTTATAAATTTCCTTCCATTCACACCATTCACATAATAATAAATGATGGTAATTCCTAAAATATTATTCTCAAAATGGTTAAGTAAACTTTTCACCGCAGCAAAGGAATAGTATGTATTAGGTACGAAAATCTGCAACGTCTCGATACACTTCCAGAGTCGCTTACTAATGAAACTAGATTGCAGATGTTTCATTACAACACAGCTTGGAGTGCTCTAGACTGTTGCAAATTGAAGTGAAGTTTATGGAGGCTTAGATTTATTGTTCGTTACGTCGGATAACATTTTTAATCAATTTGGTTATACTTGAAATGTGTCTGGATAAAATTGCCAAAACTTTTAACCGACCGAACCGACCGAACGAAACATCTTATGACATGTGTGGTAGGTATTTAAAACTTTTGATCAAAGACGCTTATAACCTTTGTGTGAAACAATATAACTTCGAAATTTTATTACGTAATTAGAATATTCAGGTATAAAATCCGCACGATACAGAAGGGGCCGTATTTCCCTGTTTCAGCAAAATAGATTAGATTTAGAAACTTTCCCAATTTATTTCATGGAAAGGACAAAAGAAAGAATTCGTTAGATGTTTTTTGGAAATTCAATAACTTATTGGTAGTCCCTTTTAGTATTTACGCCAATTAGGGTGGTCAACTGAAACTGTTCCTTTTGTTTTGAGCGTTAATTTAAATAATTTTATAAATATGTATGTATATAAATATGAACAGTTATGGATGTAATTTTATTATTAGTATTTATATAAATGTAGGACCTCGGAAAATACGCGGGCAGACTGAAAATCAGCGCTGTTCGGGTGTTAGCCCACAGCATGGCTGAGTCTGTTCCGATTGCCTAATATGTGTTTACTTTTTAAGTTAAGATAGTCTTAAGTTTTTGTTGGCAATAAAGCTTTTTTTCTTTCTTTCTTTCTAAATATAATATATTTAGACTGTTACAATGTATATTAAAACAACATAAATAAGCCAGCTTAAGACTGCTTTGTGTGATATTTGAACAATTGCATTGCAAAACCTCAACGCAATATTGTGGCTATGCAACTTTGCTCATATATATTTTATTTTAGGTGCAAGAAGTATATAATATTGTGTTCATAAATCATAGGTGTTTTATTCTCTTCTATTTTTTAATTACGAAAGAATATAGGAACTAATAATATAATATAATAATTAAGATGATACATTTTCTTCAGCGATTCTATCCTTCTTTTGAAAAAATAGATTTCGAGATTGGATTTCGTTTAGAAATCTATTCTCATAGATTCCATCTAATTATCAAAACCACATTGTCATTTATCCGATTCAAAAGATACATTTTAAGAAGGAAAAGGAATATAATATATTTTTGTCCCTTCTTAACAATAACAAGGACGAAGTACAAGAACATTCCGAATCTTCAGAGTATTTGAGTATTTGTTCTAATTGGAATATACATCACGTAAATGAAATGTACTTGTACTGTAATTAATTGCTTTCAATTTAATAATAAATAATAAAATCATACAACATGTCTGTTTATTTTTCCACTGAAAGTTTTCTTGGTAAAAACTTAAAAATAGGATCACAATTTTCAACATAATTGATAAAAAAAATCATAAAATTTTGGTGTGTTCAAACAAAAATATAATACGTTATTCGGAAGATTAATGAAAAATTCACTTCAGGTTTATTTGCTCTATAGCAGGCTCAATATCACTCATGCATGATGCATGCAACCCACCATAATGCAATTTCCACTATCATCTCCAGAGACGAGCTTACAAATTGCTATGTAGCATCTTTTATGTTTCTTATACGATACTATGATAATATTTTACAACAGAAACTGTTAGTAAGGATATCGGTAGTGATATGGGAAATAATTTATTTACGACTTTCTATTTTACGCATTTAATTACACAAAACAAATAACATTAACCCTATTATTATGTTATTTGTTTTGCCATATCAGACAAAAAAATTAATTCCTGAAGAGTAAAAATGAATTATTAATTACATATCAATTGGATGATTGGATGATTTATTAGCAGCTGCTTAGAGATCGTTCCTCTCTGAGGATAAAAGCAAGCAAATTGCATAGCATTAACATTTTAAAAGCCAATTTGCAATCCACTTTTCTGTTTTCGTTAAAATGAAGTTCAGTATCGAACCTCGAATAATGTTGAATAGTAATGTTGAAATTTAATAATTAAATTATGGTTACCTATCTTAATCTCGAATTTTAATATTCCGAATATCATAATCCAGAAAACGTTTGGACATTTTTTCATAACCCCGAATTTTAAAATTTCGCTCGCTCGGCTCGTGCATGG
>CAJQZM010038543.1:0-11422 GCA_907164665.1 Colias nastes
TTGATTCGTAGTAAACTCCAAAGTCTGGATCACCGCCGGCAAGTTGCATGTCTGTCGGTCTTCTATAAAATTTTGGTGAATGTGCATACGAACTCCACCACCTCATTCCACCTTCTCCATTTCTTTATCGGACATCCAGGCGCGGAATGGAACTCCATCCCTTCACAGTCGATATACCGCACATACGCACTCAGCGTTACGCGAACTCTTTTTTCATTCGAACTGCGAAGGAGTGGAATTCTCTTCCATCGTCGGTATTCCCGGACCATTACAATCTGCAGCTCTTCAAGTCTAGAGTGAATAGGCTTCTTCTAGGCAGACGTGCTTCTACATAGCCACCATCACACATCACCGCTTTACATCAGGCGGGATAGTGGTCAAACGCCTGCCTATCAAGTATTAAAAAAAAAAAAAAAAAAAAACGCAGAATAGAATACTAGCAATCATTATACGTTTTATAATAGGCATCCTAAATTTTTTAGAAAATTACTCCCATAATATCATTTTTTGACTTATCCCCAAATTACAGATTAATTCCCTGATGTGTTCTTTGTGGTATATACCTATATATAAATACTACATGAAGCTTCTAAAGCAGACATTCTAAAATCGTGTTTGCTTATCCACGATATAGCATTACTATACATTACAAGCCCCTTATTAGAAACAAATTAAATAAAAAATCATTAAAAATACTAACCTTTACAATCTAAATCCAGCTTTACAATTCTGGCTTATTCTGAAAATGTTCGCCATCAAATAGGGATCTAGATTACTATATTTTCCACTAAAGCATATGAAACCCAGAAGCTATATCATAAACAGTAAATAACTAAAGAGCATGTAATGTCATAAGTGTTTTGGCGCGTTGTCAGCAGATATCAGTATCATCTGATACCAGTGAGTAATCCAGCTATGTGCCAATAATGTCTCGGATTGTAACCCACTTGTACCAATAGCTGTTGTTCTTGAAGTATTCATTTTATCTGGATTACTGGGATTACTAATTATTATAGTAATGTATTCAGGGTTAGTGTTTTCGTCTTCTGGACTGTTTATTTTATTTTGATCATATCATTTAACATTATAATTATAACGTTAGCCAAAATAACATCATTCTATTCGTCCTCTAGAAGAATTAATAGAGCTTTTGTTATTACAATAAAATTAAATGATTTGAAAATTATAAATATTCTGAGAATTGTACACAAATATTGATGATTCAACTGGCATTTATACATGACAAGTTTCAAAAATTTCTAAAATCTCTCTTATTCTTTCCCTCACAAAAACATTTGAACTAGGATCAAAATCTAAGCTAATAGTAATAAGCTGACTCAGCCTCTCACCAAGCTCCCATTTGAAATAATGCAGACCAATGAGTAATTGCATATAAAAATCGCAAATAATTCACGTGTTGTCGGACAGTAAATCAGTATGATGTATTCATTAGACCAGCGCATTTCGAGTTTTATTGAGTTTTAAACGATACACGATTGTTAGCAGTAGAAACTTTACAATTTCACGTATCAGTTACGATGCTAAAAGAAATTTTGGATCGTAAATGAAGAAGACGATGAATTTGCGAATTTTCAGTGTGCACTTTCACTAGACTGTGAACAGAATGGAAAACTACATAAGTGTAACCAGAACTAGCACAACAATGTATTTTCTATTCACCAGATGTTTTCTGTATTGTTTCATTGATCATTTTATTTAGAAATTAGATTTCAAAAAGAAAGACTTCTCAACAAAAAAATTCTTAAACATCCCCATATTATATTTTTATATCATAAGAAATTGTACTTACTACTTGTATAACTGATTGTATAACTGATTTACTAAGTACGAATCAGGTGGTAAATGAAAATAAGTCGTACTGTTAAAAATAATTATCAAGTGACCTACATCCAACAATCCATCTCGTTCAAAAATCAAAGCCATTCCTAACCATATTCTCCTAACAAGTACCTTAACAAATGATTCGAAATTTCAACATGTCATTGACCAAACTATTGGCGAAAGTGCAGATGACTACGTACCCTGGAATTCGGTGAAACACATAATGTTAGTAGGCGCCATGGCGTACTCGTATTTATAGCAACACTTTGTATATGAGCTTTGTCAGTCATCGAGTGTCGATATATTGTTATGTGTAAACATTTTGGCGGACTTTGTACGCTGTGAAACTTTTTGCCGGCAATCTGTGATCAATCGGTGTTGTGAATTCATCATTGGCTCGATTTTGATTATGCAATTGTGTTGCAGGATTTGGCCTTGATGCTTGGGGCCTTTTTGTTGCATTTGAAGTTAGATAGATCATCTCGTCTCTCATCAATACATTTTGTGGACCTAGCTTTTCAAATAGTTTTATCCCTTACCAATGTTGGTTTCCTAGTACACTGGCTACACCTATTGTAATTTGGTGACTAGTTAAAAAAACCTTTTTTTTAATTTTCACTGTGGCTTGTATGCTCAAAAGATGTTTTGTTCTTAATAAATCGTAACAGTTTTCGCAAATAGCACATTTCATTTGAAGGTCATCATGTTCAGTCTACGGATCCTCCGCTTCGTTTGTCACAAGAAAATTTTACGTGTAACCCACTTAATATCTCAACATTAAAACTAGGACACTATGCGTCATGGATCCATTTTGTCACCTATAAGAAACAATTCTAACAAAGCCATACCGAACATCGCACTATTCTTCTAGCGGTGGCGTAGTAGTATTTATTTTTAAATCAATTTAAATTTATGTATTCTTGTTTACTTGAAACATGGCCAATTTTCGTTAATACATCGTGAAAGTGATTTTGGAGTTCCCTTATCAAAAATTTGGGTCATGTTTGTCAAAATCACTCGCCATTCTTTCGAGTTACAGACCGCAATGTTGAAGGAGCAGTAATTAACACAGAATTGAATTGCGTTACATGTTAAACTGCAGTTATTTATAAAGATACTGCGTCAGCAAGCGTCTTTAATGAAGTGGACAGATATAAGCGTGGCAACATGGTGGCAACACATGTAAATCCTAAACATGAATTGAATGATTACATAGCGGAAGAAAACTTCACGTCACTTTTTAAATCGAACATGTCTGATCACTACTACGCATTTACCTTAGGCATTTACTTTGTCAACTATTCACAAAACAATATAACAGATAACCTTGCTCTATTGGCTAAGACTATCATGATCATTATGATCCTCTCCAAGCTCTCTTTCTATTTTTATTACTTATTTTGTTTTTCTAAATTCCACATTAAAGACTACTCAATGAATCAGTTAATTGTTAGCACGCATATTTTTCACGCATAATAATACCCAGTGCAGGAAAGGCCGCGCTATTCTCGGCGCGCTAAATCTACACAATGCGAAATGGCGGCGCTTTTAGATCGACCGACTTAATGTCGCTAGTTGTAAAGCCATTACAGTCTTCCGTAATGGTAATTGGGCTGATTTTTATGTGTGAGGACTTAATATAATGGGTACTTAATGATACCTAGTGAGTTCTTTATTCGTGATCTGATAGTTCAATTGTAATTTCAATTTTATCAACTTTTTAATCTTTATGGTGTCTTCTATAATTATTGCTCTCTATGGTGGTATTGGTATCTCTTTATGGTGTCTTCTATTGTTAAGAGGCCGTATCGATTTTAAGAGTGATTTTGACTTGTTTCTTTAATTCTTTAGGAGCTCGTTTAAAAAAACTAACTACTATGTTATATGAAAGTAATGGTATCATTTAAAATTCTCTAGAATATTCGATTATATAGATTTGCCTTAACAACGTTTGCGCTCCCGTATATAATCGAAAATTCTAGAGAACTTTAAATTATTCCATTTCTTTCATAAAACATATAATATGTATTTTTTTTTATTGCAAATTTTTAAGCATTAACCTATCATTTAGTGTGTATTTTTTATTTTTTTTTAACTCTGTTGTAAGAACTAGAAATTCGACGCCATATACGCATAAAATTTCATCAAAGTAAGGCTATTTTAACTTAGATGTTCTTTGAATTTTTCAATAAAAGTACATAAATTGCCTCGAACATATTTTAGGATGTCTCAGTGTCTTTACTGTAGTATATTTTATAAGAAAACTTCTTCTATTAAATTCCGTGTAAAATACAAAGACACGAACGTCCCGCATGGAAAAAATTGAAACACGCCTTAGGTTATTGGCTATTAAACAAACTGGACAATGAATATCAATAAATTGTCTCGAACGTATTTTAGATATTGAATGAATCTTTAATTTAAGATATCATCACACATTGTTACTAATTTAGTTTTGTTAAACGAGCTTCTAAAGAATTACAGAAACAAGTAAAAATCACTCTAAAATCGATAAGGACTCTTAAACAAGTTACTAGTTTGCTACTTGTATAAAATAAGTTACATTGATTGTAACATTTATTAGAGGAACTTCAACATCCTCAATAATTGGAAGATATTCTGATAAATCTTCAAAGTAAAAGAATGTTTATTTGCATAACCTTCCTATAATTCTACTTGGCGTACATACTACATCTATCAACTCTATCTCTATCTATCTTGTGCAATATTAAGTATTTTATTTATCGTCTACAGAACCATCATGCAGCCTATTCAGAGTTCTTCTTTGACTACCTATTTATTTACAATTCTTTTGCAATATAAAGCTATAGGTATCAATTTTGTCAACAGAATCATCAGGCAGCCTATTCAGAGCCCTACCTTCCACTAGTTCCACTACCTATTTATTTACAATTATTTTGCTATAATAAAGCTATAGGTATCAACTTTGTCAACAGAACCATCAGGCAGTATATTCGGAGTGCCGCTATCGCAGTGCGTAGAAACGGAACGCGCGCTGCGGCGGCAGCACGGCGGGTCGCGCGCTTCGCTCGCCTCGCTCGGGGCTCTCGAGAAAGGGGATGATGTGAGTGACATAGATAAATAGATAATGCTTTATTGCACAGATAATATATGCAGTTACAGATATAGTAAGACAAACAGAGACAAGTATGTACAAATGGCGGCGTATGTGTATTTATAGCTTTTTAATTCAAGGATATTTTTTGATAAAGTCCTTGATACCCTAGGCCTAATTGATCATTTTTATGTAAATTTTCATTCAATGTTTGTGCTTTTTCCCTGACAGATATGTCCAGAACGTATCAGCTATGAAACCGGCTCTTATAGTAACAGAAAAATATGATATTGTGGAATATTTTTCATGTCTCTATCACTATTGTTTTTGATATGACGAATACAAATATAGAATACGTAGGCAACCAGAAATAACTCTTTGATAAAATGTCTTTCATATGTAAGATATGCCTTGCACATGAAAGACACATTAAGCACCTAGCATTTCTATTTGATCTTATTAGAATGAAGGTACCTACATACATCAATTATTTTATCAGGTGCCAAATACTTTCCTAAAGTTGTGTTATCTTTGAACGATGACGTCACATCGGCACGAGCGAACACTCTGGAAACAGAAATAGATTAGAATTACTTTACGAGATTTATAAACAAACAGACCGGTAACCTGTGTTTTAATAATAGTGTAAAATTATGTGATATATGCCGAACGGACTTTGAAACGTTTGTAGTTAAATGTTATCTTTAAAAAAAAGAAAGAAAGAGAAGATAAAGAAAAAAAGACGTGTGGCACTCGGGGACTGCCGCGGTAAAGCTATTGCATAGCATGCCTTCAAGCCACACCTCCGAGCCCGTCGGAGTGGGGAGCGTGAGGTTTTTTCGTTACGGAATTTCTCGATTCGGTCCCCGCGCTCAAGGCCCGCGATAGAAGCTATGCAATAGCTTAAAATATTAGATCTTTAAAAGATTGTCGACCATTAGAATCTTTGAAAGTTTGTAACGATTTCCCTATTCCAGATATACTTAATTAGGACATTGCCATTGCCATTGCTACTAGTAGTAATTTTAAATGAAAGTTTGGAAAATCCAAAAGTGCACGACTCATAATGCTCATTTAATTATGAAATGGACCTATTTATGCAAAAAGGGACCAACCCACATCTTTTGTGAAATTGAGTTAAGTACACTGATAGTGTTAAAAAAACGTTTTCTACCTTCTCAAAAAATTTGGTAGAGCTTTGATAACTGTAAGTACAGTTTTTTACATGTCAGTTGCGGAACCAACCCAATTTCGCCAACTTTCATTATGCAAGATGGAACCAAAATTGGTTGGTTCTATTTTATCACAAAAAGCTTCATTAGTTTTCAAGGTAACCAGAACCAACTGACTTTGGTTCTTGTTTGCATAATGAAATTTCTCGGCCTTTAAGTTAGCAAATGGCTTGGTTCTATGTTGAATTTGATTTATATGTTCTATTTTTTTAACTTTAATCATGTTTTTATTATAAAAAGCACTAAATAAGAATTCTCAAATTGATATACTACAATTTTACAAAAAAAAATGTAGCTACTTAAAAGTAAACATCTATTACTTCAAAATCGGGAGTCCCGGAAAAGCCATTGATATCATCTTCTACAATATCTTTGGTCTTTATTTTTATTTAATTTTTTTGTAAAAAATTTGAGCTTTGCTCGGAATGAGATGCATAATACTTTTTAAATCCGGTAATTTCTCCTCGGGAGTACGTATGGTTGTGGGCCAGAGCAAGCAGAGCCCCGCAGGAGTTATTTCAGAGTATTAAACGCTCAACACCATTTTTTAATCTTTCCGTGATCCAATTCAAACTAACGAGGATGCTTAAAGCATTCATGATTGACCATCCAACAGTAAAACAAATCAGTCATTATTTTTTTTTGTGTCTGGTCACAGTTTTTTATCCAAAGCTACCGATTTTGGCCGATTGAGTACTGAGTACTGAGCTCAATAAAACAAAGGCTGTTTATATCCTGGAAAACTACATATAAATCATTAAATATGTAAAAAGACTTAAACAAAAGACTCTGTCTTCACAAATCTCTTCAAAATAAAAAAATAAAAACATAATGAATCATCACTATCATGAAGACAGATGAAAGCAGAAGATGGGTCTACTGTATCTTAGTTATATACAAAAGTAGTGTCATTAAAGTGAAATAAATATATGTATTTTGATATTATTACAATATTGTCATGACCTTCTTGTCCTTAATCCATGTTATTTAGAGTCGGTATAACACGGTTTATTTTTCTATTCTCCTGACAAATATCAGGGCATATTTTACTCTTTTTTCTTTCTTAATATAACTTTGCCCACTAACACCTCTTTCCTTTGGCCTTCCTCTTGTTCTGCATCCATCAACATTCATATCCATCACTTTCTTAGTCATATGCGTGTCATCTATCCTCACCACATGTCCATACCAAGACAGACAATTCCCTTACAATCTTTCTGTAATAAAACCAGTTTAAATCTTCTTTTTATATATTAATTCCTTACTTCATCCATTCTAGTCACCCCACACATCCATATTCTCATCTTCGCTAAATGCAATTGTTTTTCTTCCATCTTCTTCACTGCCCAGCTTTCCAATCCATAGAGTACGACAAGTCTAATCAAGGATTTTTATATATTCCCTGTTTACTTTAAGGGCATACGTAAGTTGCAATTAGTTCCAGCGAGCTATCGCTGCTTTATTTAGCCTGTTTTGATCGGATGCTTAACGTTTTTCTTTAATTATGGCAACAATAAAAACCAAAATTAATTATGCATTATAGAACCAACCCACAAATATGTATTTTTGCAAGATGGAACCGAGAGGTTTTTTAGCGATTATTTTGTAACAATTTAATAAAAATCCATGCAACTGGTATCCCTAGAAAGGATTCGATATGATACACACGCCTAACAACTTTTTTTCCCCAAATTTTACAACATATAGTTTTTGCAAACGATTTTCACAAAAACCTCATTTTCTCGAAATTGATTCGGTGTGGGTTGGTCCCTTTTTGCATAAATACGTCCAAATATAAAAAAAAATATATATATAGATATACAGTCTTGTAGTTTTCGTTTTTTATTAATTGCAATTAAACGACACTGAATTAATTAATCATTCGCATTCAGTGACCTACAATCGTCGATTAGAATATTTAAAAAAAAAATTTAACTCAAATGATGGATTTTTTCACAAGTTATAGTGTTTTCAGGTTTCACACATGACGGACAGGAAAATTTTTTGACCTATTTCGGTGTTTTTTTCCAATTCTATTGAAGTAAATCAATTTTTAAAAAGTATGGGATTAATCTCCATTAAATTATCTCGACAATAGTATGCAAAATATCTTGATTCCGTGAACTAACAAGACTATAATATTAAGAATAGCTGCAAAAATGAGGCGAAAAAAATTTTTCGATCGTAAAGCACTCTCTGATGCTTCGCATCGTCGTGCAATACCCTCAAAAACTTTCGAGCTTATTATAATAATACCGCAGATTAAAGAAAAGTTTTTCTCATGAAACTAAGTACCTACAAAAAACTTTCAAAGATCACACAAAAATGAATAATCACAAACACTGAATATCGTTTGGCATTAGCGATTTGGATCAGAAATAGTTGCGGCGCGCGCGCCAACACACGTAGCGTGCACCTGGGCCTATCCACTATGCACCGCACGTTTACGGGATTGTCGTTGACTTTTAACGGGTTTAAAACGGGGTTTATACTTTATTATAAAATAGATTACAGAAAAAAATCGTTCACGAGCTGGGATTCGAACTCGCGTCTTTCGCCCGGTAAGGTGAATTTGAAGCATTTCAATGCTATAAAGCTAAATATTAAATAGATAAATGTCACGGTGTAGTTTATTAAGTTAAATTAGGCTATTATATTCCTGTTACAAATGACCCGAAACAAAATTTCGGGTCATTTGTAACAGGATGGCGGTTCTACAGGGGTCTTAGTACGCAATGACAAAAAGAAAAATGATGGTCAGAACGCTGATACCGGATACCTTAAGATACTGTAATATTTTATATTAGAGAATCTTAACATAAAATATTATAGTATCTTCACCGTGTGTGACGCGCTTTATGGTATAAAAACTTTCATGCAAGACAATTTTTTTCTCCGCCCCGCATTCAACCCATGACCTTTCTTTTTCACGCTTATTTCTTTAAGAAATTCTTAAACGATGTGCAACATTATGGTTGTGGTATCAAATGGTTTCGTAGCATTCAATGATCAATCCCAAGGTGATGAAAGTTCATTCAAAAGGCAGTAGTTTTCGGACCTAAATATTTCAGAAACATCTATTGTAACTTCCTCAAAACTTTACTTGTACCATACCACATAATTCCGAAGAAAAGAATAATATACAAAACTGAATAACATTAAAATCCACCGCAACCAACGGCTTACATTAAGACCTTTAATGCTCGCCTTGTACTAAAATTACTCCAGCAAATTAAATAAAAGCGTTAAAAGCGTAACGTCTGGCAGTTGGCTTGATTTTCAACAAAACCGTGAAATAGCCATAAACACTAGTAATACACGTTAATGTCACGTTTGTTTTCTGTTACTCGCTGGCCGAGCTGATTTATCGTTCCTAGATATTGGTACAATGTCGGCAAATGTAAGCAACTATTGGAAAATTCTAATATGAAATTCACATTATTTTTGTGCTCGTTTGGATGATTTTGTTTTGATTACGGTGATCCTGTACAAATTGTTTGAGAAATTGTTTCCTTTCTACCATGTTTCTTTGTATTTAGATTGCAAACTTACTTTTGTCAAATATTTAAAATTTAGGCCATAATTGCACCTAGTTTGTTTGTATAGTCATAAAGCACGTGGTAATTGAGGATACATTCTCCTAATAAATTTCACAAGATTGGTGTACTTTTAGAATGACTACCTGCCATGACACATTTTTTCATCGTCATGAAAGTCATGAAAGACATACATGTTCGTATTTGTACCATATAATCTACAAATGCGATGTTTAGTATCTGGCCGTAGATTATTTCTTTGAATTTTATCATTTTATAAACTATCACCTTATTTCTGGTCAATGGACATGTTGATATCGAATAGAAATAAACAACAGTGACGCAGGCAATACACTCTGATCATTTATGTGAATCATATGATCTAAAGATCGTTTTTGTAGCAAAGCCAAGACATGAGGAAAATGTGCTTAAAATACAACGTGAAATTTTTTATCTTCTGGAAATTTGCACTCGAGAATTGACCAGATAACTGATGAAACAATGTATTTCCTATAAATAAAGTAATTCATGAAGACTAGAAAACTTCTTTCAGCTCTGAAGCAAGTCTGTTCAATACAGATTTAGTCCTATGTACAAAGCTGATTGTTCCCAGAAATCCATAAAGACATTCGAAGTAAATGATACGTATTCGACAAAGCAGACGAAATCACAGACGAGTCGTAGGCGTCATGCGTTTACATGAGACGAGCCAACTAACGTTTAGTCAATAGATCAATGTAATGACAGAGGGTGTTCCGATGATTTATGCGACGGAGGATGCATTACAGCCGAAACTGCACGTCTTATTGCTTACACAAACCGAAATTCTCGTAAATATTGAGAGGCGCCAATTGATTTATGTTAACATCGGGTTTAATATCGATGCAGATATTGCAAGGAATGTGCAATGTTCTACGATTATTTGAGCGGAATTGGTAGTTTTAATTCGATTTTTATATACCGAATAAAAGCTGCTATTTATCTCTAGTTATCTGTATCAAGATTTTATTTTTGGTAGTCATAATATGTCCTAACAAATGTTCCAAAGGGAGATTGAAATTATGATGATATTAAACTAACGGAAGAAGAAAAGGCATTACATTTAATTGCTTTTAAAATGCCAGTACTATAATGATATCTATGTATTCAATTTCTCCGAAGCTCAGACTGTTTAAATATTTACCAGTCTAAAAATCACACACATCAAAGTCTGCGAATATAATAATATTCTATCGATCAAAGCGATTATAGCTAAGATGTTTACATTCAACATTTTCGTGTGTTTACAGTAAATCTGGAGCTCTCGATGCTCACATTAATACGGAAGTTGACTGGGAGTGAATAAAAAAGCTATTAAAACGAGTCCAGCCATTGCCAGCTGTTAGCCGTGACAGCCCTGTTAGATAATTGAAACATCACACAATCGCTAGAAAAGTCTTCATAGGTCAGATTTGACGTAGCTCGTCGTCACGCTGACGTCACAGGTATCTGGTTACCTGGCCGGCCTTTACTTTCATTAAGGCCACGATAATTTTATACGATGACGCCTCGCCCATCCCAATGTCCAGAAATAAACCACCAATAGGCATAGCCGGTTGCTAGCCGAAAATGGCCCTGAACTTTGGGCGCTTTCTCTTTTTACGAGTTGCAATACCACTTACCTCTGCAGGAAGAAGATTTATGCGGTATAATAAAATTTTACGTCTGTTTAGCTACAAATCAGCGTAAGTGTTCCG
>CAJQZM010038545.1:0-10081 GCA_907164665.1 Colias nastes
CGGGAGGCAGCAATCAAACGCATCCCCGTATCCGCTGCTGTATCGGACATTGTTCGATTCATAAGTGAACACGAACAGGAAGATTGTCTTTTAGTTGGCTTTTCCAGTCAGAAAGTCAACCCCTTCCGTGAAAAAAGTTCTTGCACTGTATTGTAAATTGTTGTGTCACTAATCAATGGTAATGTGTGTTTGCTAAACTTGGTGTTCCTTACAAACTTGGTTTTATTTATTTTTCGATAATTGATTACGACAGGAATTGAAGAGAATCTGTTAATTTCAAATATATTTTAACTATCACATTATTAATGTTTCATAAATATAATAAATGATCTGTAATATTCAATAAATGATTTAATCAATGTATGAATTTGTTTCAATGGGTGCTCCAGCCAGATAGGTACTTTATTAAATTAACATTTTATGCACAATGGAGTTATTTTATTAGAAATACACACCTAACAGAACTTATATTTAGAAATAAATTAGAATTTTACTGTCTAATATTTTATTTGTGCACAAAACAAAATATTCCAAAATAAATTACAATATAAATAAATTTAAAATTAAGGTAAGTAAACAGGAAATGAAAAATAACTTATAGGATTGATTTTTAATTTGGTTCTCAACTCTACAATTTTACTACAATGATACAGTTTTTATACACAAACATTTCTGTAAAGGCTTGAGCATTTTGCATTCTAATCTATGTCTTACATATCTAAAATGTAATGAAAATTATTATATGGGGGGTAAATCTACACGTGGATGCTTACTGCCAAAATTAGAACTAATATTTAATAAAATAGTAGACAATCCTTATACATAACTATTGAGTAGTGTTTTCCGGAATGCATATAATTTTCCGTGATATAAAGTATAATATTCTTAGCCCACACTTAAAACACCTACTGACGTTTTGTGCATTATAAATATTAATGGACATAGAAAAATTTACACGACAGATTTGATAATAATTGTGGATACAATAGATTTTTTCATAAATGTGCTTTTAATAGATAAGGTATACAAGCAGCAAAAGCTTTCTTTGCCTGATCTAACTACCTATTTATAAAACAAATAATTTATTCTTTGGACAATGCAAGCAACAGTAAAGTAAGATCTATCCTCCAATGACACAATTCCTTTTATACATTATTGAGCTATGCAAAGGTAAATATTTGATACGGCAGTGGATTTAAACATAGGTAAAACTTATGTAATATTTGTAAATTGTTTGAGCAAATTTGGAATTCAATGAATAAACCTTATTCTAGGGGTAAAACTATATAAAAAATGAAATTTACCAACTATCAGTCTTTAAAATTGATGTTGATTATCAACCTTGTCGCAATTTTACTCTCAAAAGTTTACAAAAAGAGTGAAATAATGAAATTTAAACATGCCTATTGACTAGCATCTATTGTCAGATTTTAACTTAAATATTTATATCTAGTTTTATAATTTTATCTTTAAATGTAATGACAATGTTATGAAATCAAAGAAAAATATCCAATTTAAAACAAAATATACAAAACTGCCGCAATATTTATATTTACTTTTAGAAACAATTTACTAGAACATTTTAATAGTTCATATAGAAAATGTTCAACTTATAACTGTTTATTTACATGACAAGTTTAATCCATACTGTTATTTCAATGCTGAAAAACTTTCATCTAGTGTTCTTCCAAACTAAAGTATCTAGGCCCCTTCAAACAAGGTATACATCCAATACAGAGACATTTACGAATTATACAAAGGTGTAAAATGGAATTTTATATCTACCTATCAAATAACATTTAGAATGTTACCATACATTTGATTACAGCTCTTGTTCATAAGATTAGCTTCTTACACGTTAATACTACATACTCGCCCTTACAGCTAGCACAAATAATGCAAATCCTGATAAGTATGTATTAATTAAAATTAATTTGTATAATGTATAATCTTAACTAAAAAAAATACTGGTAAATAATGTTATGTAAATATAGCATTTAAAACAAGGCCTCCTTTATTTGGTGTTACTATTTAGGTTACAGCTATGGAGATGGAGTATGTTATTTTTTTTTAATAAGTACTTTCGTAAATAATAATGGCAAGTTCTTTGTAAACTTTTGAGATACACCATCCCATAAAATAAATAATTAAGGGTTATGCTAAGGGTATACAATACATATGCCAAAGTTTAAACTCGCTCTTGGCTTGGCGGAGAGACATCTTCTGTTCCATTGGCTACACTCTGATGGTACAGCTTTAGTAATTCCATGGCATCTTGAGCTTGACGCTTCTCTAGGAGTATCCTGGAATTTGTTACATACAATATCATAAAGTATTTAAATTATTAATGCTTTTCAACTAGGTAGTTAGTGAAAATTATTAATTTAGAGATACAAAAGACATTGCTTTGTGTTATTGACATGTTGTTTTGAGATGAAAAATATTTTTATTATTGTTACAATCCAAAGTAATATGAATTTACTTATGAAAAGTAAATTCACATAACACTTACATTTACCCATGATTAATTAAAATAATTCCAAGAAATAATTTTATAATACCATATCTTAAGCAATTTTTTTAATTTAATATATATATTAACAGCCTTCAAATTAAAAATTATTGAAAATAATAAGAAAAGTTTCCTAAAGGGAATGGCAGTGTTATCAAGTTTAGTAATGTTTGTTTACCTGCCAGAAGCTTCCTTGATGTGTTCTAGAATTATTCTGTTGTCCCTGTCTGTAACGATATCAGCAAGGCTGTCGGGATCCATGTCTGACAATAGTTCCAGGTCCTGACCACCTAGCAAAGAAATATGACATAAATTGTGTTGGAGCCGACCAACAAGATTCGCAACTTGACTCTTATCACCTAAAGTCACGTCGTCCGTTTGATCCAGTGAAACTTGGCATTTCGGCATATTTGGTGCCCATTTTTCGGTGCCATGTAAAATCATTAAGGATGTGTCTGGATCGAGCGTTGAAAAATATTCCTCATCATCCACTTCTGTACCGTCACACTCAAGCACCACAGTTAAATTCTCTGTCGGCAATCCTAGTTTTTCTGGCACTTTTGATAACAAATCTTCTAATGACGAAGCCACAATTCCTTTCTTCTTCTCACGATTCACATCACATATTTTGTACGGTTTGTTTATACCGTTTTCCATTATGTTATTACACTCTTAACGCCCAGGATAAAATACGAGCACTCTTTTGTTTAACAAAGTGTATTTACTCCGATGTACATTCTAATTTTAACCACAACACTGTTCTCTTTACGGCTTGAAAATGAACTGAAAGAAATAATGGGTAGATTCAGGATTGACAGTTTTTATGTTTGACGTAATTGAAATAATTGCCAGAATCTGTTAATTTTAAAACACACACAGATTTTGAAAAAAAAAATGATCACTATTAAAAATGGTTCATGCAGTATTCGATTTTATAATAAGGCATTATTATAATAAATAAAACAAAAAAAATAAAAGATTACAAATATATAGTACGTGATATTGAAATGTTCGTGATGCAGATCAAACGAGTAACGACTGTCTCGTCTAACTGCGAGTCGCTGAATGTTACTTTACTAAGGGCACGTACATATAATGATACCATAGGTCATGCTAGGACGTTATCAAGGTCTAGCGTTTCAGACGGAGGTTAAACAAAACAGGAGGCAAATTTTAATTATTTTAATTGAGCATCGAGCATTTTTATGAAAATGTTATCTTTATGTTTGTTGTATTGATTTTTACGAAGGAGGGTAAAAATAAATAAACTAGTAGTTCGTAATTGTTATAAAAGTCTTAATTTCCAAAAGGTCTGATATTTTTTTTTAAGGTAAGGAAAATAAGTAACTTATCATAATTGTAATTTGTATGTGTGAATGTGGAAAACCATAGAAAAAGTGCCAAAAATTAAAATATTTAAGCAGTGACCATAATATTATATAGGGTATAATAATATTGTTCAATGTTTAATCGGTGTATCGGTGTTTATACTGTAGTATTTATACTGTGTATAGGGAATAAAAAAAAACAATAATCATTTCTGAACGAGCTATCTTTTAAATTGCCGTTCAATTGCGGTTTTCCCATTAATATTGATTGCAATTTTCTTCGCTTGTATGGCAGTTTATTGATGAAGGTGGAAAGATCAGTGAAGGGCAGGTAATGCCGGGGGTCACATTCGGTCAAAGCGTGGCGCGACGGGCGGGGATCAATAAGACACCCGCCTCCCTTCTTGTCTCCCTAATGTTCTTCCAGAATGCATTTTGCAGCGCTTACCTCCACCTGCTCTCTAGTCAAGCCATTATTTAGCGTTCTCACTTGCCTATTATTTATTATAATGCAACAAGCTGTTTTACGTTAGCGGTCACAGCTATAATATAAACGGCCATTTTGCGCAGTCATTCGCTGGATAATGTTTATCAAAATTTCATTTTCCCCGGCAAGGAAAGTTAATTGAAAAGAATTTGTGAGGGCGGGAAACTTGGAAGACGTTGCTTAAATTCATTTAGTATGATAAAGTGATAAGTTATAATACCATTTTGAATATATTAAGGATCAAATTCTCTTTTCTCATTATAAGATTTTTTTTTAATTTAGAGTCTTCTATTGGATCTATTCACTTTTATATCAGAAGTTCATAAGAGCTGGTGATGGTTTGTGTTGCCCTAATGGTATTGGAAAGACATGTGAGTGTGAACTGTGACTCTTTCACTACGCTATAAATGCATCCACGATTTTAAATAAAAAAATGAAGAGGAGAGCAGTGTTTATCAGCCTTTGGAAAATATCATTAGCTAAGTGAACCAACCATACAGTTAACACAACACATTAAAATTCTATACATATACTAAGCTGACAAATTTCGTGTTTTACAAAGATGTAGCTTGCGTAAGCGTGCAACTGTTTGCATCAAGCGTATTCGTGTTGAAAACAAAATCCAGCGCGTTGTTATCTGCTTGATTTGAGCAAAATTTCGCGTTACAGAAATTTTTAACAATAAAAAGAGTATGAACTGATATTTTTATAAATTAAAACTCTCAAACGTGAACAAAACAAAAATAACGACGTCAACAGATTGCGTTTTAATAAAATAAGAGTGGTTATCAAAGAGTTAAATACTATGTTTGGCAAGATAACAATATTGTTACAGAAAATGTGCAGATACAACTGGAGACCCAATCAAGCAAGAACTATTTTTAGGTCAACTGGTAGTAACGAAGGAAATTTTATTTGTCCAATTTCTAGCTTGTATGTTCATGCATTAAACATGTTACTTCTACACTTAGTCCACAGGTAAAATAAATATTTTTTCTTACATGCTATTAAAATATGCAAAACCGTGATGCTGCCTTTTCTTAGGGCGTGCCGCATGTGCATACACTATTAAAAGAAATCGTTTTTAAAATGTATAAACGTGTTAATTTAAAAATAATTTTGAGGATTATAAGTGTTACAGCGAGTACAGCTGTTAAGGTGGGTTGAACGAAACTGTTACTCTCCTTCTAAAATAAAATGACGTAGCAGCTTCGTAGCACATTCGTAGCACCTTGCGTGCCCGCATCGTAGCTTTCTCTTTCTTCGCCTACATGCCACTTTACGAGTCTACGAATAAAACTTATTACGACTACGAATTTTTCTTTATTCATGTGTATTACAATTAAATTTTAACTCTATGGCATCATTCTTGAGATTTTTGTCATTTTACTATTATTACGCATATTCTTTGTTGTGTATTGCGATTTCTAAGATTAGCACTGGATTTTCTAAAAATATCGATTGTTCAATGACACAAAAGTAAATGAAATACTTTGCCAAATAAAACAGACGTAACGTGTATTTTGGGATATCACACCCGTTACGTATTCAAGTTCAGCTGTAAATAATTTATTCCCATCTCACCCGCAGAGAACCTTTCATGAATTATTAAAGTAAATAAAATACCAAATGGAAATTGCTATGTTTATTGATTTCCCATCGTCTACTTGAAGGTGTGAGGAATCCAATTTAGCTTTCCGGTCGCCTTCACCCATCAAATAATGGACTTCCTCGTGTTAATGATCTCTGTGATATAATTAATTAATTTTTTCTTTCTTTTAGAAGCTTATTTCATGCCAGCGTAACTATGGATACAGAGACAGAAGATTTTAATAATCCGATGGTTGATATTTCGTTTTAATTAAGTTTTGTATCGAGGTTTCATCTCACTCAAATTATTTCGTTCTTTTCATATTTTGAGATGTGCTACCAAAATGCAACTGGGTATATTATGGACAAAAGATAACGGCAAATTTGGAACATGAAATACAAATCTTGCATGCCAATTAAACTAGCCGAATGTTTTACAGAGCGAAATGAAAACGTGTAATATATTATGCAAATACAATGTGGTATAGTTTAAACGTTATACAACAAATATAATATGAGCGTAAATAGGTGTAAGTTAAAAAGAAATTGCTGAATGTTTTTATCATAAATATAAAAATATACTCAGTAAATTTTAATAACAATAATACTATTTTAAATTCAAATAGAAAAACGATCCATAAAAGCATACGCCTATTTCCCCGCTCTCCATAGAAGAGTCTCGAACGATCGTTTGTTAATAAACAGTAAATTGAAATGACATATTTATAGCACTGATTGCCTACACGTGCTGTAATAAAGAACATGCCTGAATAGCTTACCGATATCTACTTATATAAATAGAGATAGGTTACATAAAGGAGCGTATTCATATATGATTCGAATAGGGAATAAATACTACCTACCTACAAGTTTTTGTTTCGTCATGTGATTTTTTTTATATTCATTCTTAGTATGTGTGACATTTTGTGATATAGGCAAGTGTAAAAGAAAAAGTTAAGGTTCTCTAATAAGTTTAGACACATTACATAACAGCGATGTTTTGGAACATAATGTTATTTTCTATTTCAGTAGTATACGAAAGATAAACATCTCAAATATCGTATAAACATTGATAAATACTTGGCTTGAACAAGCAAGAATTAATGTAGGTCACTTAAATTAATTAAGTACTAAAATTTCATGAAGAAAATATTTTCAAATTATATCTCAGTAAAATAAATTTGGTAGCGTAGCGTTGAACATTATTATGCATCGAATATTCCCGATTACGTTATTAGAATATTTCTGGTAACATATATTTTTAAATATACCCTCAACAACGTTATAAAGCTTTGTTTAGAGTTTAAAATCTGTTCGTGACTTTTGTTTGAAAAGCCTGCTTATTGTGGAGTTAATTTTAAATATTTTTTAAATATTCTCATTGTGTTATAAATACTAGGTGGTTTTGCAGTTTTGGTCGATATAGATTCAACGTTAAAAACTGAATTAAAACTAGCCAATAGTAAGTATATAGTATATTTAAATTAAAAATAACTAATAAAAAGAAGCATAACTAAAATCAATGGTGAGTACCTATTCCTTAAAATATATAATAAAATTAATTATAAAAAAATTATGCTAAAACTGAACGCCGCTTATGCATACGCGTCTACATAATTTTGTTTGTATAGTTATATCATGAAAAAAATACTATAAAACGTTATTCTGCATTTACATAAGAAATTAAATGCGCATTTATTAGTAGCTAAGTATTGAATTTTTCTTTCAGACTGTGAGGCGCAGTTTAAAAGATAAAAACTTTATTTGTATTCGTAGTTATATTGCTTATTATTCCGTTTTAACTGACAATGCACAACGAAATGCTGGCATCTGATTAAATATTTTTTTTTATTATTAAAAAAAAAACCGAAACCGAAGCACAAACAAAACACAAGTACAGGTAAATTAGCTTGGAGAAATTTTTGCGTTTGTAGTAGTGTATGGTCAGCAAATAAAATAAAACAACATTTTATTTTTAGTTTTTATTTTATATATATATATATATATATATTATATAAATATGGGATTTTAAATTAAACTATATGTGTTTCTCCTCTGAAAAAGATGAGACTTTAATTTAATATTTACACATTTAACATACGTATAACTTTTACAAAATGAACATGATTTTACAAAATGACAATGTTACTAAAATGAAAAATTTACTAACCTGAAAAAGAAACGACATTTAAAGTTTAATTCTTTAGTTTGAGAAGTCAAAGGCTTGCCTCGACCATGTTTTAACACTGGAGCCATTTTGAATTAACAATACAAAGTTACAACACTTACACACAAATTAAACACTTCAACAAATATTATAACAATAATAACAAATAATAACAACAATCAACAAATACAAAAGGAGATTGCCCAAGTGACTATGGCACTTGGTATCGCAATCAAACTTATTGTGTCAAGATGAAATATAGCTCAATTTAAAGCTTGATGTTAGTACTTTTAGAAACGATTAAAGTTTTTATATAAATAAGCCGCAGTTCGCGACAATAAAAATAAAACAATAGTTTTATTCAACACTTCAAAAAAATACTTTATCGAGTTTAAACTAACGATGAACGTTAAGTTTTACATTTATTACATAGGTAATATTTTAATTTACAAGACAAATGTGAAAAGTAAATCGTAATAAACATTACCTATTTCAAAATAAATTACGTCGAACATTGCGTCGAACCTTAGCGTCGAACACATTCATTCAAGATTCATTTCAAATAGAAACTATGACATATGACGCAGGACGCTTGCAAGAGAGATAGATATATGTGTCAAAACAAAAACTTTTACTTTTATTTCTATTTATTTGGTATAATTACGACTTAATAGTGATAAATATGATCATTATAAATACAAATAGGAATTAACAATATCACGAACACGTGACACAATTAGTATTTTACCGATTCCATACGTGGTCATACATGTTTCAAAACACAAACTTTTAATATTATTTCAATTTATCCGGTATAATTAAGACTTAATAGTGATACATAATATGATCATTATAAATACAAATAGGAATTAACAATATCACGAATACGTGGCACAACTCAAATTTTACCGATACCACCCGTGGTCATTCTCCTTTTTTTCCCGATACCACCCGTGGTCATTCTCCTTTATCAATTAAACTACGTACATAATAATTATAATTTTTGAATGAAATGTGTGCTTTATGTTCTAACGGTACCAAACAACTGCATTTGGCACCTGCGGACAGCGTAAACTGGTTTATTCTGGTTTTGTGCGTGTTTCCACTTTCCACTATCAAGTGACGATTTATTTATTTGTTTTGTTTCGTAATTATTATGGTCAAATATTAATTATGAAACAAATTATAATGGACACGATATTTTATTGTTTCACGGTAGTCGCCTTGTCGTTTGCTCAAGGACGTGAAATTGAATGATATATTTTTTTTATAAAGTCAAAACCATTTTCTTTCAAATTAAAAGTTGTTTTTATTGAAAACAAAAGTGTTGCTAGGAATAAGTATAAAATTAAATAGTAATGTTAGGATATCGAAACATTTTTGTATAGGCCAGAACGATATAGTGGAAACGCGCTCCAAGATCTGAGTAATATACACACCACTACATATGCAAAAATTTCTCCAAGCTAATTTACCTGTAAAGCACATTCAAGGACATTTTTCTCTCTTTGCCACTTTGAAACGGACGGTTCACCAAATTCAATATAATACTGATTATGTAATTAACGTTAAATATGAATAAGCATTAAATCCCAATTTGCGTTAAGCAAATATCGCAATACCCACTTGTCTACTCCGTAGAACTTGGTAACAAAAGTTCCAATTAACGAGGCCTTACAGAATACGATATTTCGGTTTATTACAGAACATTCTGGCTAATTAGCTCTTAATTTTTCTATTCAATTTCTATATTTATGTTCAATATCGAGGTTCGTGTTCAAATGAGGTACGGAATTTTTGTGGATTATATCAACTGTTTTTAGGGCCGATTTTTCAATCGTTGGTTAAAATTTATCCGTCCAATAAAGTATTACACGAACATTTTAAAATGTCACCTGTATACTGTCAAATACGGACAAATATAACATATTTTTGAAATGGTAGTTTAATACGTTATTCGATGAATAAGTTTTAACCAAGGATTGAAAAATCAGCCC